>JAASGH010000094.1:0-70159 GCA_023334155.1 Globisporangium heterothallicum
CAAGTTACGTAACCACAGCTCTGTACAGTACACATTCATTAAGATACGACGACTCCACATCACCACCTCCTCCTCTTCGCATTCCCAATACGCTGTCGAACCAAAGGATTGATCACTTTGGCAGTAGATTGGAGACAGCAGTCCAACGACTTCCGAGCTCTCTGTGCATCATACGCATCGTCTGCCAGCCAGCCAGCCAGCCAGTGAGCAAGTATGAGCGGACTGGGACAGAGACTTCGCAACACGTACGCGTCCGGCGCGCCTGCGAACTATGTTCCTGGTCTCGGTCGTGGCGCCGTCGGGTTCACGACGCGGTCGGATATTGGTCCTGCGCGGGCGCCGATGGCTCCCGATGGGACTGCCACCGGTGCTCCGGGTGGTCCTGGAGGTGCGGCGCCGTTTCTACCAGGCGCAGGACGTGGGCGCGGCGTGGAGCTCCCGCCTGGCGCTGGTGGTCGTGGTGCGGGAGGACCTGGTGGCGCAGGACGCGGGTCTGGTACCGCTGGTATGGGCGGATTTGGTCGTGATGTCGATGAGAACGAGGATTTCGGAGATTACAGCGAGACGAATTACGACGAGTTCTCCGGGTATTCGTCCGTGGGGCTTTTCCAGGATACCCCGTACGACCAGGACGATCGTGAGGCAGATGATATCTACGAATCGATCGACGACCGCATGGATTCGCGCCGCAAGCGCCGACGCGAAGTGAAAATGCTGGAAGAGCTCAAGAAAGCGCGCCAGGAGCGACCAAAGATCAGTGACCAGTTCGCTGACCTCAAGGCGGGGCTGCAGAACATGTCGGACGCCGAATGGGAGATGATCCCTGACATTGGCGACTACTCGCTCAAGTACAAGACGAACACGGCGCTCCAGAAGCGCAACGAGATGTTTGCACCCGTGCCGGATCACTTGCTCGCTGGCAATGCCAGTGGCGTCGCAGCGAACGGTGCGAGCGCGCTGAACGGTACGATCACGCCAGCAGGGAACGGTATGGAAACTCCGGGTGGGATGACGTCGACGATGACCGGTCTCGCGGAAGCGCGTGGGGCAGTGCTGTCCCACAAACTCGATAAGATGTCGGATTCGATCGCGGGACAAACCGTGGTGGATCCGAAGGGGTACTTGACCGATCTCAACAGTTTAAAGCTCACCAGTGATGCCGAGATCGGTGATATTAAGAAAGCACGTCTGTTGCTGCGCTCCGTGACGATGACGAATCCAAAGCATGGACCGGGCTGGATTGCTGCTGCGCGGTTAGAGGAAGTCGCAGGAAAGATCGTGCAGGCGCGGAAAATCATTGCACAGGGCTGCGAGTGCTGTCCAACGCAGGAAGACGTGTGGCTGGAAGCGGCGCGGCTGCAGAACCCTGAAAACGCCAAGACGATCCTCGCCAAAGCGGTTCGCCACGTGCCGAAATCGGTCAAAGTGTGGCTTCAAGCAGCTCAGTTGGAGAAGGATGACGAGTTGAAGAAGCTCGTCATGCGTCGAGCGCTGGAGTTCATTCCGAACTCGGTGAAGCTGTGGAAGGCACTGATTGAATTGGAAGACATCGATGGCGCTCGTGTTTTGCTGGGACGTGCTGTCGAATGTGTACCGCAAGCAGTGGATTTGTGGCTGGCATTGGCTCGTTTGGAGACGTACGAAAACGCGAAGAAGACTCTCAACAAGGCGCGCACTGCGATCCCAACAGAGCCGTCGATTTGGATTACCGCCGCGAAACTGGAAGAAGCGCAGGGGAAATCGGAGATGATCGAGCGCATCATCCAGCTCGCCCTGAAATCGCTCAAGAAGCATCAGGTCGTGATAAACCGTGAAATGTGGCTGAAAGAGGCGGAGGCATGCGAGCAAGCGGAGGCGCCTTTGACCTGCGGGGCGATCGTTCGAGCGTGTATCGATGTCGGCGTGGATCCGGAAGACAGAAAGCGCACGTGGATGGACGATGCAGAAAATAGCATCGGTCGCGGTGCGTTGCTGACCGCAAAGGCGATTTTCGCAAATGCGTTGCGAGTGTTCCCTGGGAAGAAATCGATTTGGTTGCGCGCCGTGGCGCTTGAGAAGCAGGTCAATGAAGGGAAGAACGGAGAGGCAGTGGAGCAGCTGCTTCAAAAAGCAGTCACAGCGTGCCCGAATGCGGAGATTCTTTGGCTCATGGCCGCGAAGGAGGTGTGGAACAATGGCTCGGTCGAGAACGCGCGCTTAATCCTACGCCAGGCGTTCAGCGCAAACCCAAACAGCGAGCCGATTTGGCTTGCAGCCGTGAAGCTCGAGTGGGAAAACGACGAGATCGAACTCGCGAGAGCGTTGCTCGCGAAAGCACGAGCCCAGGCACCGTCGGCTCATGTCTGGATGAAGTCTGTGTTGCTTGAGCGCGAATGCGGAGAAAACCCGGAAGTCGAAGAGAACCTGTTGAAGGAAGGCACCAAACTGTACCCTGATTTTGCCAAGCTGTACATGATGGCTGGCCAATTCTACGAAGCCCAGAGCCCACCAAACTACGAGCGCGCGAAGAGCATGTACCGCGAAGGCGTGCAGCACTGCCCCAAATCGATCCCGCTGTGGATACTGTCAAGTCGTTTGGAAGAAAAAACGAACGGAGTGACGAAAGCTCGATCGGTGCTTGAGTTGGCTCGTTTGAAGAATGCGAAAAACGACCAGCTTTGGCTTGAAGCTGCGAGACTCGAGGCGCGCTGGGAGAATCCAAAGGGTCAAGAGATGTTGATGGCGAAGGCATTACAGGAGTGCCCAGAGTCTGGTATTTTACTCGCCGAGTCCATCGACATCGCGCCGCGTGCGCAGCAGAAACGCGCGTCGTTCACGGCACTCAAGAAGAAGGATAACGATCCGTCCGTGTGTTTGTCGGTCGCGAAGTTGTTTTGGCAGGAACGTAAATACTCGAAAGCGCGCAAGTGGCTGGAGCGAACCGTCCAATTGGATGCGGATTTCGGCGATGGGTGGGCGTTCTACTACCTGTTTGAGGTGAAGCACGGCAGCTCCAAAGACGACGCTGAAAAGATTCTGAAGCGATGTGTTGCTGCCGACCCGAAGCATGGTGAGAAATGGACCCAAGTGTCCAAGCAAACGCTGAACCGCCGCAAGAAGACGGACGAACTCGTGAAGCTCGTCGGTGTCACGCTGCCGTTTGCGGAACAGCTGTAAGAAGTGACAGCGCTGCTCCGTTTCTGGTAAGAATCCAATAGCTTGCTGCTGCTTTCTTTCTTACGATATCCATTTAACAAATCAAATCTAAGCTTCTTTTTTCACAAAGGCGACCACTTTGCGAGCCGCACGCTCTATCTTGTGTCTTCGCCAGTACTCTTCTTCCTCTCCAATCGCTTCCTCCGCACGCATTTGCGAGATGAACTCGGCCAACTCCACGCGCTTCTCCTCGGCTTCGATGCGTCCGAGTCGACCACGGTATGCGCGCTGCAAAACCGTCGCCGCAGCACGCTCGAGCGCTTTCTGTGCGTCAATTTCGCGTCGCCGCAGCATCCACTTCTTGCCTGCGATCTTCCCCAAGTGACCGCGATACACGCGCTGGATTTCCTGGGCAGCACGAGACTCCCGCTTCGCCTTTCGGTTTTCAAGCACCAGGCGCTTTCGGTACGCAGCAGCTTTCTGTTCCAGGAACTTGTGCTTGCGTGTCTGTGCGCTTTGTGCTTTCTCGTCGTAAACCTTCGCCTTTTTCAGTCGCAGCGCAACATTCTTCTTCTCCTGGTCCATTCGCTCGCGTTCCGCGCTCTTTTGTTCGCTCGTGAGCTTGTGTTTCGCAGCAGCGGACGTCGACCAGACCGATTTCTGCTTCTTGAGCAGCGAGAGGCCGCGGAAATACATGAGCGTCATGCAGAACAAGCCAAACTTCAGCGCGTTCTCAGTTTCGGTTAGCGCCTTGTCCATGTCGGAGCCTTTCTTGATTGCTTTGTTGTGCTCGTTGATCTCGAACGCTTGCACCTCGATCGGTTTCCATTTGTCCAACGGGATCCCCTGAACGTGCTCTTCAGCTTTGAGCTCTTGCTGGCCGTCCAAAATCCGTCGCTCCTGCTCGAAAACACGCAGATCGTGCATGGTCAACGGACCTTCCCGCTTCAAACTTGGCACAAATCCCAGCACTTTTCGCTCGGACTCCCGTTCCCCGAAGACCCAGCCTTCCAGCATGAACTCCAGAATGTCTTCGACGACTTCATACGCCGTGAGATTTGAGACCAGTACATTATGCTCCCGCTGGAGTGCGACTTGCACTTTGTCTCGAAGCTGCGTCTGGGTGAAGCCGTGGAGAGCTTTGGTCTCAAAGTATTGCTCTTTCGTACGGAACGTGTTGTGCAGTTCTTCGTCCACTGCTTTCAAGCGGAGGTGTTTATCCCAGATCTTCAGCTCGAACGTGATCTCGTCAAACAAGTCGCTCTTCCGCATCGTGATCGCTCTATTCCCGGATTTGACAGCAGCCATGCACACAGTCGACTCGATAGCGAGCTCTGGACAGCGCTTTACGCGTTCCAATTCTTCTTGCAGGACCTCCATGCGCTTTTGCATCGTCACATACGACTCTTGCAAGTACGGTTTCCACCCGCACGGATTCGTTCGACACGCCATGCACCCTCCTGGACCAAGCTCTTGCTCTTCCAGCAGCAACCGCCGTTCCTCCAAGCTTCGTCCTTTCAGTGCCTACAACCCAAAGCAAGAATCAACGTTATTCCTTTTCTCGATCACGGCCAGTCAGTGCAGGGTGAGTCCCTGCGCAGATGCGTGGCACGTACATCTTTTATCTCTCGCCGCTGCTTCTGCATACTCTTTTGCTTGAGCGCTTTCCCTCGGATTTTGGCGTTTTTACCCGACTTGGCGTCCAGCTTGGCGCTGCGCTGCGCTTTTAGCTCCCTCGCGATCCGAGCCTCTTCGTCGCTATCGGAATCCGAGACAGAGTCCGACTCGTTGGCAGCTGTCGGGCTCTTATGCTTCGCTGCCAGTCCAAGCGCTTTATGCGCTGCATCACCTCCCAAAAGGAACGTCCGGAGCTCGAATTCTTCTTTCTCAGCGACCTGCGATATCAACAGTCGATCCAACTCCTTTTCCAGCTCCAGACGCAACACTTTGGTTGGAAACCGCTGCAATGTCGAGTGCAGCACGTACGAGTCCATGAACTCGTTGCTCGTATTCGCGATCGCTCGTTGAAGCTCCTGGTACACGAGTCGACAGCGCGCATCGACATCCATCTCGACCGCTTCCACTTTCGTGGTCTGGCCGAGTTGCATCCGTGCAGCTTCCACGAGGTTCGTGCTCAACTGCGGGTCGTACTTCAACAGCAGAGTCCGTGCACGAAGCAGTTCGCTTGAAAGCTTGAACAGTTCTTCTTCAGGAGTGTTGAGTGCAGCGACAAGATCTTCTCGTGTTAGATTCGGAGGGATCTTCACTTCGAGCTGCAGGTTCGCTTGCGCACCGCGCACTCCTCCAGCCGACGCGATCGCGTTGCGCAGGTCGTCCGCTAGTTTCTTCATGTTGATAGGGTAGTACGATGGATTCAGCAGCTGATCGTACAGTCGCCATTCGCGCTCTTCGATCGTCAACTCGGTCGTTTTCTGAGATCGAAGCAACGCCACCATGCTCGTTGGCACCTCGCTTTTCTTGGTCTTTCGAGTCGCGTTTCCGCCATTGTCATCGCGAAATTTCGTGACGATTTTGCGAATCTGAATCTCTTTCCGCTCCAGCAAATTCCAAGGTGCTTTCATGATGCGATCGACCTCCATCTGTGAAAGCACCGCGAGTTGCTCTTCGTCCTTTGTGAGTTTCGGGAACGCGCCATGAAGACGCATCCGCGAATCACCACCGGCGACCAGTCGCTCTTCCCAATCGTACGTGCGTGGGTGCAAGATTCGATCGAGCAGGATCCACTCGCGCTCTTTCTTCTCCAGCAGATCTTGTCCCTTTTTGTACTTGCGTCGTAGTCGTTCTGCTGGAGTCATCATCGATGGCAGCTTCGCTTTCATCGCCGACAGCTCCGCCCACATCACTTTGCTCGACTTCGCTCCTGAGCTGACATACTCCACATTGAGCTCACGTGCAACTTTCGCTCCTGCGGCGTCTCGATCCTTCACGTCACGGGTCTCCACTAACGAAGCGGCGAGCTCGGGCAAATGAGCACGGTACTCGACGAGATCTCTCTCCATAGCATCGCAGTCGTCGAGCAAATCAGCGTGGATCTTGGTGAGCTCCTTCAGTCCCTGCTCGATGTCCCGGGCTTCTTCTTCTCGCTTGGCGTACAGAAAGCAGTTTTGCGTGAAGTTGGTCTCGGAACTGTGGATCGTTGCGTGCAGTTGGACTCGCTCTTCGTAGCTTAACAGCGACGCAGCGTTGTCTTCCTCGAGCTCTTTGGATCTCCGGATCATCTCGAGCTCTGCTGCTCTCGCCGCATCCTTGGCTTCGTTCGTCATTTTCTTCGCAAGCCGCTTTTTCCGTTCGCTGAGCTGGATCGTGACGAAGACGCTTTGGATCTCGTCTTTCTTCAACGGCAGTAGCTCCTGCTTCTTCAACGCGTCCGATCGCTTACGTTTCAGCACTTCCGATGCGAAAAGCGCAGTTTTCGCGGTGATCTCGATCGAATACGATGTGAATACGGGAGCGCCGAGGACCACTTGATACGTGGCAGCAGCGTTGAGAGGCTTCGCGTGAGGCTCATGGCGGATGACGAGTTTGCCCATACTGTGTGGCGTACACAACTCGATATCTTGCTGGTGGAAGCATTTCCCAATCGGAAGTGGCGCTCGGAACGCCTGCTTTGCATTGCCGTCCGACGACGAAGACTGCGGGTGTGCTGGCGGCAGAATGTACAGCATCCCCGCTAATCGACCATTCTGATAGCCGACAGATTTGAAGTGACCTTGGAACACTATCGACACCATGAGCGAAAGCACACCGGCACCCACGGATGGGAGCTTAAAGGTGTGCGTCGTGCTCTTGTGTGGATGAATTTGGCATTGCGACGCACGAAGAAGGCTGGCTGGGGAGGCGTTTTCATCCAGAAGCGCATAGCTTCCTTTGGGGATGGAGCAGCCGGCGGCTTTCCCCTTTGCACTCGCTTCATCGACAGCTGACGGGAGCTCTCCAAGTTTGCTTGTCACAACCGACATCGAAGCGTTCTGTTCCTCTGCGAGCACAAACCTGCGGTCGTGGCATGCAAAGTGGTCTTCGCCGTCTCCGAAAGTGTATTTACGAAGCAGGTAGTGCGATTCGACTTCTTCTTTGGCTTTGAAGAACGCCAACGCGAGGCAATTCCGAGATGGTAGCGTTAATAAGCGCTGGATCTGCTCTTTCTTTAAGGGACATTGCTGGTAGTCCGGGTGCTTCTGAATGATCTCCACTTCGTCGGCATCAATGCACTTGTAGTAATGCGCGAAATTGATCTGGAAGTCCAGCGCGATCCATTTCTTTTCTTCCTCCGTCCGATTCGCGTGCAGTTTGCAGCGCACTTGCTCTGCTAGATCTGTGTTTACGGTGAGGTCGTTCTCGATGCTGAGAGCGTTACTGGACCCTCCTTCGTTCGTCGCTTGTCTGTCTTTGGTAGCGATGGCTTGCTCCAGCCCAGCCAAACTCTGCTCCAGCTCGAACGTTCGCGCTCCAAACTCGTTCAGTTTAGCTGCATTTGCCTTCAATTGCGCCTTGAGGTTTCCCTCTTGAGACTCGACCAAACGCATTTTCTTCTCCAGATCGGCGATTTCGGCATCCAGCTCTCGGATAAGCACGTGACGAAGGACACGCTGCGTTGTTCCTTCAATGCGCAGCCGCGTGTCAAAGTATTCGGTCGAGCTCTCTGCAGCTTTCCTTCGCTCATCTCTCACGGCGTGCAACCGAATCATGTGGCGTTTCCCTGCTTTGGTGTTGGCTTCGCGCTGCTCGAAGAGCTTTTCCCCTTCTTCTCGCATATTAAGCACCATTTCGTTGCCTTTCTCGTTGCACAGTGACAGTGTGCTCAGCAATTCGCCGCGAAACCCTTCGTTTCGCTTGATCAACGCACTCAAGCGCTGCAGTAGATGGTCTTTCCAGCTCAGCTCCTGGGTTTTCAGCGCCAACTCTTGCTGCAGGCGAGCCATTTCGTCTCGCTTTTCATCGAGGTCGCGGTTTAGTGTCTGGAATTCTTGCGTCGTGATGGGCACAATGCGAACCGTGCCCAGTCCCGCTTTCGCGATCATACCCGTGGACTTGGCTTTCGCGATCACACGGTCGAGGTTGCGCAGCGCGAGCTCTTTCGTGGCCACAAGTTTCTTGAATTCGTCGAGTTCCAGACGTTTCTCGACCGACTCCTCTTTCTGAGACGTCTTCAGGTCGTAGAAATGCATCAAATCCTTCGCGAGTTCGCGTCCACCCTGAGCCAGTTGGTCAAAGTTTTCGTATGTCGGAGCTACATCCAGCATGTACGCTTCCACTGGACTCGACACCAACTCGGTTTGCTCAAACTCTTTCTGGAACAGCTTGAGCTTCTCCCGCTTCACTTGCTGGGCTCGAAGTCGTTCTTGCTGGAGCTGGACCTGGTATTCCTCCCGCTCCTTCTCCAGCCGCTCGGCCGCGATCTCGCCGACCTGCTTGGCCATCTCCGTGTTCCGGTCCCTGCGTTCTTCTTCCGCGTACAAGTGCTCTTCGTATTTCCGAGAGAAGACGTCCTCCAGAGCCATGAGTTCATGCTCCAATGCCATGCGCGCTTGGATGTCTTTTTGCTCTTCCATTTGGACGAAGAAAGCCTTTTGCGCTTCGTGCTCCTTCCTTTTGATGCGAAGCTGGGCTTCTCTGTCTCGCAGTTGCCTCTCCAGCTCTTCGCGCTGCCGCTCGCGTCGCTGCAACTCCAGGTGTTCATACTTGGCGCTCTGGATGGTTTCTAGCCTGCGTTTCTCCCGTGTCTTTGCATCTTCTTCCTCCAGCGCCTGCTGGAAACGGCTCAAGATCGAAGCTCTCGTCCCCGAGCCGTCCAGTCCACGGTCGTAGAGCTCTTGCTGGATCCATTTGATGCCATTCTGGTCTAGCAGCTCCTTCACGTGTGCGTTAACGTCTTCCACGGGGATACCGTCGCACTCTGAAGCAGGGCAATCGTGGGTGGTTGGATGGCGATCCTCCTCCAGCAGGTCTTTCGGTCCACCAAGGTCCGTATCCGACTTCATGACAGCGGCATTCGTAGCTGGTCGTGACAGATCCTGTCCTCCGATCCGGTCTACTGTTGCTAGAGGGGATATGAGTGGCGTCGGGGACACGTCTGCGAGCACCAATTGACGGAAGAGATCGTACATGAAAGTCGACCGCTCTTGCAAGACTTCATGCCCACTTTTCAGCCACGAAACGTGGATCTGTGGGACGGCGACACTGCTGCTGCTACGGATCGGCGACTCACTCGCCAAGCACGAAGCCATGTTTGGTGACATGTTGTCTTTCGGGAACGCATTTGTGAGGAGTTCCACTTGCGACGCAGGAAACAGCGCATTTTGAGTGCCATGCACGACCACAAGCGAGAATGGCCACTCGGCGGTGCTCAAATTCCCCAGTGCGTGGCTGAGATCCTTGCTTTTGATGCTTCCATGCAGCAAAACACGCAAAAGCTCCAGACTCGATCTCTGCACGAACTGCTTCCGAGTCTGGAAAAAGCTTTCCATCGCGGTCTGGCGACTTTGTGCGACCTGGGTCAAGTAGAACTCGCTAAACAGACTCGCGATCAGCGATTCGTTCAGCTCCACGCGGTTTTCCGAGCTAGCCACACGCCTGAGCTGCTCCAGACTGCGCCGAACGCTGTCGCTTGTGGTTGTGAGTGCGTTGATAAGAATCAACCCTCGCTGCGAGCGCAGAAAGAGCCGAAGCTGCGGTTGCGTCTGCATGCGAAGTGGGATCTCCATCGCAAGAAAGCGCAGCGCGGCGTTCCCACCGGTACCAAAGCCGCACAAGTACTGCGGCACGGCACCGATCCCCAGTTTCGGCTGCACGAGCCATTCCCGTGTCGTGTCCATGAGGTACACGAGCAATTCCCCATACACCTGCGCAAACATTTCGCTGTTCCAGATCGTTTTCCGTGGCGTCTTTGTCGGGAAGCCGCACAACAGGATTTTCCCGCGTGGGAAATGCACCAGGAACGGTCGGAAGAACTCTTCCAGCGTCTCGAACCGCTGAAACGCGTCGAGAAACACCGTGAATCGGAACGCCGTGAAGACTGGATGCGATTCCTCCTCTTGCAGGTGCTTGGTCGTAGCGAGCTCTCTCTTCGTCGTAAAGTCATTGTCGTGTGAACTGGAACTGGTGCTTGGCGTCACCGTGTCGTGGGACAAAATGGCATACGCAAGCGAAGTCTCGTCGTCAACTTGGAAGCGTTGCCATCGCGGATCGGTGGGGAACTCCAAACTGCTTGCATCGCGTTCCGTGCTACTTGACGCAGGGAGCATCAACTTGGAGATCTCAGCACCGTTCGCTTTGGATGTGCCACGCTCCCCTCCTTGGTCGTCACCGGTATGGGGATCTTCCTGGTCGGTCGGGTCCTCGTCGCACTGATAGAGTCCAAGCGGGTTGCTCGGGTGAAAGCGTTTTTGGCGCTGCTGCATGCTTGCCAGCTCTTGTAACGCGCGTTTGCTGCGATCATGTGCCCAACTGGCCAATGACACAAGCGGCCGCTTCTTCCTCGAGCTTGCACTCGCTGTCGAAGCAGCAAATTGCGTCATGACACTCGAGTCGTTCAGCGAATTGTAGACGCTGCTGTGTCCTTGGTATTCGTCCAAGAAATCACGCATGGGCGAGTGGTCATTATTTCTGGTCTGCTGCTGCTGATTCGTGTAAAGTCTCTGTTGCTTCGGGAGCTTGGCGATCTTGAGCGCTTTTGCTTGTTTCTTCAAGGCGTTCTGCTGCTGCTGGATGCGCTTGTTCTCGTTGCGGGACTCGCTCTCGGCACTGTGGCTTCGTCCTTTCGGGAGAACACGAGCAAAGTACTGCACAAAGTCGTGTTGTGAGAAATACGCGCGTGATCTCCCCCTGTTGATGCTCTCAATGCAATCCTCTGCGTCGCGCTCGTCCCACACGCTCCCGGCACTGCCAATGCGCAACTCCACGATCGCCGCCATGAACTCATCGGCGCCTACGAGTCCTTGTTGCCGTCGGTCGAAATGCTGGAACGACGTCACGAGGTCAATGCCACGTGCACAAGCTTCGCGCAGCACGTCCGCCAGCGCATCCAGGAGGATCGCGCTCGGTGTAGACGCATTTTCCTGCACATGCGTCGTCGTTGTCGTCGTCGTTGTCGGCTTGTGGTTTGAACCGTTCTTCTTTTTCGCGTTTGGACGTCGTGGTGGATCCATTGTGAATACAATACTGGTGATCGACGAATTGCGTCATTTTGGGGTACTGTGACTCTTCGCGATCGAGGGGTCACTTGGACACAATCGAACTTCTTCACCAAACCGTCTTGAGCGATGTCCCTCCTTCCCCGACATGACGGACGATGCTGCAGCCGATGGCCATTCGCACGGCTCGCAGCAGTTCCAGGAAAAGATGGACGAAGGCTGCACAAGGATGGCCGTGAGCAAGGAGGCAACGAAATGGCGTTGCCATGTGGTCCGTTTTCTGCACGGAATCGGACTGCGAACTGCTTCTGAAGTCGACCATGGCGTTCTCAAATGGCTTTGTCAGCACGAAAACGACGAGCAGAAACCAGATGGAACAAGCGGAGCTCTTGAGACGTCGCTGAGCAGTGAGGAAGGAATCTCGGCTGGATCGATGTTGTAGTATGCTGGATGTATTGATCCGATGGTGCTGTGTACATGCATCTTGCCGCGAACAGCGTGTGGGAGGATGGATTGTTCCCATCTATGACAACAGTGAGAGACTCAAAAAGACGTCACGAGGGCAGTTCCCAGACCTTTGTTCCCGATGATGGCCAACCGCGTTCGATCAATAGACATCCTGAATGTAGCCATGTCAGGAGACCATCACTCCTGGAAACCTGCACGATCGAGGTTTTAAGGTTCTTCAACAGACTTCGTTTTTACCCAATGGTCACCTTCTATTCTGCAGTCAAGCATTCTTTTTAGTCAATCAGGTGTCCGTATTTGAAGAATGTTTTTTGTGGACCCATCCATGAACAGCACTCGGTTCTTGAAGGCAAACACGGTGATCGCATCCGCAGAGTGACTCGGGAGCTTTGGAGCAGCGTGGTGGAAAATGCACAGCCGATGCTCTTTATCCCGTAGAAAATGCGCGACGTCACGCTTGAGCCGTGAAACGCTCGTAGACATGGTCGCCTTTCGACGCTAGAAAATCAGAACGTGATGGGAGGAAGCGATCAAATCAGATCCCGACCACAAGGTCTCTCATTCTACAATTCGCAACCAACAGCAAACAACAACAACTATAGCAAGAAAGCAATGGGCAACTTTGCATCGACTGCGTTCTCCTTGAGCAATTCATCCACTGCGCCAATGGACATCAGTCAGACAGCGTACCCATGCGACTACGTGGTGATCGACTTCGAGTGGCTCGAAGCCAACACTCAGATAGGCTTTGAAGATGCCGACGAAGAATTTGAGCTCGCACACCCGCCCAAGAGCTACCGAGCGTCGGCCACCAGTTTGACATCGTACCTTGGAAAGTCTATCCCATCGTACGTGGGGAATCCATGGGCGTGCGGTGCAATCAGTCGTTGCCGAAAAACTCTGCGCAACCTTGTCGTGAACGCTACTTCATCGCTGGCGACGAGCACTTCAGTGCATGCCAATGATCAGCGCGAGTTTGATGACGAGCACTTCTTCGACGAATTCGATCAAGTCTTTGAGCCACGCATCATGGCGACGAAGAAGAAAGCGCAAGTGCCGACTTTCATTCTTCCATCCGAGACGAAGGTGGAGACTGTCGGTGCCATGAACTGCGCCATGCTCTCCAAGATGAGATCGTTCTACGACGACGACGACGACGACGACGATGAAGACGACTTTAAAGACTGCGCGTCGTACACAACCGACGCCACGGACCCCCTCAGCGAATGCGAGTCCGACAGCAAGAGCTGCGACTTCGGTGACGACAGCGAGACCGAGAGCGAGCGACCAGAAGAGGATTCCTTCTGCTTCTCCGATGATGCCGAAGACTGCGACGAAGACTGCGAAGCGAAAGCCGAGCGTCTGCTACGTCTGGCTTCCACGTGCTCCGAAATCTGCCTCTGCTTGGACGACTACTTGTGCCGATGTGGCGAATGCCCTCAGTACAAACTCATCGCCTACGAAGTCCAGAGATACGGCACGTACGCGAACGACGCTGAAATGCGTAGCCTCACACGGATCCTGCAGGCGTTCTCCACGTACAACGAAGCGATCGGGTACGATTGCAATATGATCCCGACCGCGGAAGAGTGCCTCCAAGTGTGGAGCGGCGACGAAGACCAGGCGTTCAAGTCCTTTGTGATGCTCTATGACGAAGTCCCGCATCTGTGTGCTGCTGGAGCGGCATAAACGTCCGACCACTCCAAAACCAGCACAGCAGCAGCGTTGTGCAGTCAGTCAAGGTAGCAGTACCAACATGGCAGCTTCCCTCATTACGGAAGCGTTAGTGCGTGAGCCTCATCTCGCTCGCGCACGGAGCCATTCGAAGCGAGAGCTTTTGCGGCCAGTCACAAGCAGCTGCAAGTCACAGAACGCGGGTGCCCTCATCACGGCATCCCCACAAAATGACTCGCAGCTCACGCACTGCTCTCGCTTCTTCAGCTACTGACTGACGTGCCTGCACGCGATGTCGGAAATGGGGCAAACACCCTCGAATGCCTCAAGACGACGACTTCGTCAGCACTCTGGACTATCTTTTTGTCTTGTACTTTACAAACGTTTAGAGCATCTGTCGACTTGCACATGTACACGAAGAGCACGTGTGCATTTTAGATTTCGTAACCATCTATAATTTATTCTGATTGATAAGTAACCAGCATCCACGCAACCTCCTACTTTCTCTCTCTTTCTTCTGGCTACTATACTGTCTACAAAGTAGTTTCTCTCTCTCTCATGCAGAGCAGTTCATATGATGACTTTTTTTAAATCCAAGCCGAGTCGGCTTGGGTACGCGAAGCTTCCACGCGGCTGCGAATCGAAAGGATGCTCAGCACTTGGCGATAACAAATGCTCTCTGCGAGATATCGCGGCAGGATGCCCTTGAAGTCTGCGCGCACAACGCAGGTCAGCTTCGCAAATGCGCCTTGCGAAGGGTCCGCACTCTGCGAGACCTCCTCGTCTTCCCCAAACGATGGCTCGACGAGAAAGCCACCTGTGGCGTACGACATGCGCACGGTGCCTTTGATTTCGGGGACGTCAGGACGAGGAATCGACTCCATGACCACGGCAAACGTGTCGTACCTCCCCGTATTCTCGACAAAGCTGTGCAGGTCACAAGAGTCTCGGGGCTTTACGAGCCACGTTGGCCACAGGGAGAGCTTTGGGTGGGACCGGTACATGATCACGCGAGATTCGTCGAGTGGCTCCACTTTCTTGATGTTCGCAGCGTACTCATCCCATTCGGAAATGCTCTCAAGGGAGCGTAAGTACTGGAACACTTTACTTGGAGTGGACTTGACGATCACCGACGCTTTCATCTCCACGAATCGATCTTTGTCGGACCGGAACCCGCTGGAAGGGCAAACGTATCGCGAATTGTCTTTCCGGAACACATCCACATGGTCCTTGGTTTTGTATGTAGTCCACTCGTGATCGAGTTGGGCATGGGTGGCTTCAAATAGCAAATGAAGCCCTTTCTGAGACAGCTTGGAGTAGTAAAGCTTCATCAATTGGATATCACGGTGGCTGGTATGCCCGATCATCTCGTCCAGGGCTTTCGGCGAGACTGCGGCACTCGCGCCACGGGAACGAGACGCACTGCGCTCGCTATCTTCGTCAACCTCTTTCACAACGTCGATTTCCGCATGCGGAAATGGGGATCGACTTTTCGAAGATTTAAGTTTACGTTTCGGCTTCTTCTTCTTCAGACCTGGAGAAACGATGATCCCTTTTGTGCGTCGTCGGAACTTCCCATCCCCTGCAACTTCTTTCGTGATAAAGTCGATGTTCTCATGGATCCAGCGACGCAACACAGGCAAGTTCTCCTCGGGAGTCTCCACAGTGACTGCGCCGGTAAGATTAACGATGCTCTCTTTGCCATTGGTGGCAGTCCAGACTTGTGAGATTCGAGGTGTTATGTGGCTTCGAGCAATCATGCTTTCTCTGCGGTTGTCGTTTTGCGACTGCTGGCAGATTTGCTCATAGAATCGATTGAGCTTGGATCGGTTGCGGACCAAAAACGGGTTAAACGGCAGCATGTACTCTTCGCGGGATCCATACTCGACGTTGTTCGCAAGAGACTGGAATAGCTTTGCGATCAGCACGAACGTGCGCTGAAGGTTCTTTGAAGGAGCTTCGTCGTTTGGCGTGAGGTGCATTTTGTGTGGGAGCACAATTGCCGGACAGATAAACCGCAGAAACACCAGTCCGCCAAGGTGCATGAGAAACTCTTCTCGCGCCGCGGAGTTGACGGACTGCTGGAAATCGTCCGAGAAATCTTCGCCTATGGAGCTCAGGCGCGGCAAGGACGTGTTGCTCTTTCGATCCTCCCCTTGCTGCTCTTCTCCAATGGCACTGAGTCGTGGAATCGAGATGTTGCTCTTGCGGTCTCTCTCCAGTAACCGCATCATCTCCTGCTCCAATACACGATAGATTTTCGCGACTTGATATGGAAATAGATGCGCCGAGTTGCAGATGCGGTCCAGTATCCTGTCCGCAAGCGCTTCAAGGCGTTCTCGGTTCGCATGCAAATCCTCGCCTTCTTTGAGATGTCGTGGGTTCACTTCGCACGAATCGGTGGTGTCCCACAGCTCGGCAAAGATCTCCTGGAGCGCGTTCTGAAGAAACTCCATCCCCAAGTCACACGTGTACTCGCGAATGATCTGCGCACATATGTTCAACGCATTATCAGTACCGAACCAAGATGTGGTCATCCACAGCGTCGTTACGTACCGCGGTAGTGGCGGAATTCGCGCGAAAGAGCTCGTTCCAGTTTAATGTATCGACCATTTCTTGGAACATCAGCAAGCCGACGAGTTTGCGGAGCTGGTCTTCGTACGTGTCGAACACGTAAAGCAGCGCGCGGATCACCTTCACGTCCGCACCCGCCGGGCTCTAACATGCCATGCAACACAGGATACGTTTCGATTACTCCCAGCATCCAGATCGGATACAGACAGATGGCATACTAAAAAAATATGGGAAAAGCGTACCGAAGCCACAGCCGTCGCGAGTCGGAACTCCGAGTCGTGTACAAGCGCGAACACAAGCGCGCTTTCCGCATCGTCCTGGGTGAGCGACTCGATCGCGTTCTTCATCGTCGTGTCCAGCGCGTCGGCGACGCACGCAGCGCTCGACGTTCTTCGCTTCTGGTGACGTTTCTGCCGCGGCGTCGATGTAGATACCGTAACCGTCTTCGCCGTAGAAGAAGGAGAGGAAGGCGCCGCATCGCTGCTGGTGCTATCGTCACTGTGCGTGAAGTGGGCACGCGCAGCTCTTAGGACGCGCATCATGGACTTGCTTTAAAAAGAGAAAATGGTCGAAATGTCTTGGGGTTGTAAGGACGCGCAGCGGACGAATTCGGGCTCGATCGGAAGCGGAGGTCGCGCCGCGTCGGTATATGGCGTGGATATGCAGTAGCGGAATGGATAGGAAGACGCAGATACCGACGGAAAGAGAACGCTTTCTCAGAGGATGTGCGCTTCTTTCCTGGAGTTGTTTCTTTCTGCGCGCGGTTTTCTTTCTATGGGAGATTTCGAAAAAAGTGCAAATGGGACCGACTGAACGAAAATGCGGGTGCGAAGGCGAACCGATCACCCCTACCCCGTCTGAGTCCATCCAGAACTGAGTCTCTACAATTGCACAAACAAACATTAGCACAACCGTTGGACTTGGTTTCAACCATCTCGGAATGTCCATGCATGGCGTGCGTGTTCGCTAGCTTATCTCATTCTGTGGGACGCTCCGATGCTCTGATGAAGGGTGAGCACCGGCAACGACAACGCGATGGTTTCGTACCGGAACCGAGTGTTTCAAGGATGGAAGGCAGTCGGGAGATTGGTATTTTCTTGCTCGCACTCCACACAGCTGCGCTTCTTTACGATCAAATGCCACTTGCTCTATGGAGATGGCGTGGGTTGCGTTGGCGCACTTGCTGGGGTTACAGTATGGATCGGGTCTGGACCGAATCATCCTTTTTCTTTCGATCGAACGCGGGACTGCGACCGACCCTGCATGCATCCCAACAGCAGACACCGTGCGTGAACGGAAGGAGGTCGCTCCGCAGTCTGCATAACATTTGGGGCATGCAGAGGGCAGACAGGTCGCGACGTGGGCGATTGGCCGCTTTTGAGAGCAAAAACCCGATGCAACGGTCCGCTCTTCCCCGTGGGGACGTATTTTATGCACCGTATCACGCGCTCGCTCCTTTCCCTCGATGTCGTGTGGGGCAATAGACAGGGGTCAAGCGGTCACGCAAGCCCATTACAGCAAGCAAACGCATTCTTGAAGCATTCGCAGGGATTTGTGTGTGTGTATGGATACTACAGCGTCGCAGCAGCGGAACTTGCGAGTCATCCGTTACTTCACATTACCTACTGCAACCGCGCGAAATTACTGCTACACGAGCACAGTGGATGTTACGACATGCCCCGTGCTCCAGTGCGTCATGTAACACAGCCTCTCAACGCAGCAACAACGATGCGCAGACGCAAGAGAGAGATCCTTCGTCGCTATGCGAACTATTGCATCCGTGATGGCGGACCGATCAAGTTTGTGCATCATGGGAAAAATCAACTGCAAGAAAAAAAGAGAAGAACAGTTGTGGTGTCTCGTTTCACCTTTCATAGTGAGAGAAAGGCGTTGCATCGCGTCTACCGTGTTTGAAGAGGTGCACATGCAGCACTATGTGTGTTTACTATCAACAAGCAGCTACCCAGTTTAAAGAGGTGAATGTGAGCGTGATGGAATGAGTTCAGCACAGAGAATCTATCCAACCGATCGCCAACTCAAGAAAATGCACGAAACTGCTGAAAGTGACCATCTGATTCCGTTTGGGGAACCCTGCTATTTGGCGACTTTCCCAGCGCCAACATCCAGTTTGCTTCGCTTGCGACTGTGCCGCTCTGCAAAATGGCAAGAAATGACGAAAAGGCATGCCGCTTTCGTCCAGAGGGTCAGCGACGGTATATATCGAAACATTGACCTCTCTACGATGGTCTAATGGGATCCTGCGGATAACGCACATCTCCCCCGCATCCATCCATCCATTTACCTTCCACGATGCGGTCGGTCTTGCATCCATTGGGTTCTCATCGCCTATCCGACGCGTGCATGCATATTCTTGTATTCGGCACGTACGTTGAAGTTCTCGTCCATGCAATCGCTCTCTATTTTCTCTCTCTCGCTCACGTCACGATACAGCCCTGCAGGAGAGTCGAGACGAAAGAGCTCACGCAGATGCATCTTGGTTATCGGTCAGCGGTCGTCAATCACAGCCCCCTGCTTTCCAGCCAATCGCGAATGTACAAATGGTTCCCGCCGGCGTCGCCACGACCGTACTCGGCCAAGACTCGGATCGCGTTCAAATCCACCTGTTCGGGGTAGTGCTCATAAAGCCACCCAAGCATCTCCAGCTGGTTGTTCTCTGCAGCGGCTTTGGCGCCTCGGGGACTGCAGCCTTCGCCGCGATGCTCATGCAGAAACAGGAGAATGTCAAAGTTGCCTCGACCGATCGCATTGTCCATCGCGCGTGTTGTACACCCTTCATCGCGGTGGGTGTGCAGCCACTCCACGATCTCCAAATGGCCGCGACGAGCGGATTCATCCATCGCTTCGACGCTGCACCCTTCTTGTCGATGGTCATGAAGCCATTGCAGGACATGCAAGTGGCCATTCTCAGCTGCTCCGTCCATTGCAGCACTCGTGCAGCCTTCAGCGCGATTCTCGTGGAGCCATCGCAGGAGAGCGAGATGGCCGTGCATCGCGGCACGATCCATGGCTGCTGTGGTGCATCCTTCCGAACGGTTCGCATGAAGGAACTTGACGATCTCCAGGTGGCCGTTCGCAGCAGCTTTGTCCATCGCTGCGAACGTACATCCTTCGGTCCGGTTCACATGCAGCCACTTGACAAGCTCGAAATGTCCCTGACTCGCAGCCACGTCCATGCCTCCAGTGGTACACCCTTCCGATCGATTCGCATGAAGCCACTGCACAACGTCCAAGTGGTTACTACGAGCAGCAAAATCCATGGCTCTCGTCGTGCACCCTTCAGTGCGGTTCTCGTGGAGCCATCTCACGACCTCGAGATGTCCGTTGGAAGCCGCCTCGTCCATGGCTTTCGCTGTGCATCCCTCTGAGCGGTGTTCATGCAGCCACTGGACTGTTTCGAGATGTCCAAATGCCGCTGCTTGGTTCATGGCTTCCGCGCTGCAACCATCGGAGCGGTTCTCGTGGAGCCATTGCACGAGCGCCAAATGACCGCCTTTCGCAGCAGACTCCATTGCCATCCGACTGCAGGGTCCTTCAAAGCAAGAATGCAGCAGCCTCACAATCGCCGAATGACCTTTTGCCGCCGCGCGTTCCAGCGCCACTGCAAAGCGTCCCTGGTTCGGTCGCTTCGCCAACAGCCATGTGAGGGTCTCAAAGTGGCCGTTTTCCGCGGCGAGTTCCACGGCGTACGCTCCTCCTTTGTAGTCACGCTCATGCAGCCACTGCAGCATCTCGAGGTTCCCATTGCGTGCAGCGAAATCCAGAGCCGTGCGTCCATATTGCCGTCCATTGCGCGAGAAAATCGCCGTCGTCTGGACATTCGTGTGGTCGTGGAGCCACTGCACGACGGCAAAGTGGTTGTTCTCGACCGCGCCGTCCATCTCAATGAGACTCCACACGATGCGCTTATGGTGTGCATGCAGGTACTCGATCACATGCAGATGCCCTCGGAACGCAGCGACCGCGAGCGCCATCGTGAGCACTGCGTCGGGACAGTACGCATGCAGCCACCGCGCGACTCCAACGTCTCCATTCAGCGCGACCTGGATCATCCCCTTTGTGAACAGCGACTGGCGGTAATGGCGATCCATGCGCGGGTCTTCCTGCGACGCCAGGTAGTCAAGTAAATGCAGCATCCCCTTGGCTGCCGCCGTGATGATCGTCCATTCGCGGGAGTGGTCCGCGTACGCGTTGATCTGGCGCACCGCGTGGTCCAAGCACGCGAACGGCGGCTCCGCGTAGCGCAGCACGACGTCCACAGCCGTTACGCAGCGAGCATTCTCCTTCTGCTGCTGTTGTGGCTTCAGCATTTTCGCGCTTCTGAGAATCGGACGCACACGATTACCAAAAAGCCAAATAAAGAGGTCGATCGACCCCTTTATGATTGCGTATCGAGTCATCTATTGACCCCATACGAACACTTGAGGGCAAAGAGAGCTATAGAGTGAAGAGGTCGATCCATTTCGGGAGGGTAAAAAAGGGTAGGCTGGACATACAGCACACTAGGGGGGTACCCTGTACCCCTGCTCTGTGGTGAATCGCGATCAAGAGATTTGCCCTACACAATTTCTCAACCGCTGGTGGCTGCGAATGGAGCCGCAATGGCTCAATTCCCACCAGCACCGTTTGCGTGTATCGACACTCGCTCTCGGCAGTATGCAGACAAGGTGCTTGCATCGCAGTCTTTTCTCCATTATTAGCATAGACGCTCAAAACTGGTCAGCAGCTGCTGCAACCGCGCGAGGATCTGTTCGTTCGCGCACTCGATCGACGACGCAGTGAATGGCGGCAGCACGCGCGCAGCGCCACCAAACACCTGGAGATGGCGGCTGGTTCCATGCGTATCGCTGACCACTTGCTCGCACGGGATGAAGTTCTGATAGCATCGCACACAGCATCAGTTGGTATCAATGGCGTTCCTTAGGTCGTTGTGGTGGAGCGAGAGAGAGGCACCAACCTTTTGAAAGAACGCAACGAGCGCCGTCATCTGTTTCTCCAGCGCTTCACTGGCATCCACAATCCCGCCACCGCTGTTCGCGTCCTTCTGCGACTCCACTTGAAGACACTCGAGGATACTCTCGAGCGACGCAGTGGCTGCTGCATCATCGCTACCGTGGATGGCTGCGACACCGTGTCCCAGAAAGACTTGCACGCTCCATGACCTCGCGTCGTCTTCTCCCTTGCGCTGGCTCAACAGCACAACGCTGTCGCTCTCTGGGTCGATGCAGTAGAGCACGCCGCGCGTGAACGTCAGATCCGTAGACTCCACCCGCACCTCGCGGCCGATGAGCGCACTGTACTTGTCGAACACGCCGCGCATTTGCTGCGTCTGTGCTCCAGCGTTGCCTTCGAACGTCTAACGGGGAGATCCTAAAGTGACAAAACCACCTGGCAATCGAAGCATTCATGGAGCACTATACATCCATATATTAATGAAGGTTAAAATGAAGGAAAAAGCAGCGTATACACATCCGCTCCATCTACCTATCCCCGTGACAAAAGCAAACGATGAGTTCCGTCCTGTATGGGGATGAGTGGATCGATACCTGGACGTGTGGCTGAAAAAGGCTAGGAGAGACGAAAGCGCGAAACGCCTCTTAATACGAGGCAGGCTTCTCGATGTAGACCCACAACACGACAAAGACGATCCCGACCGCGAGCGACGTCGAGCCCATGAAGTTGCCTTGGTCCATCAAACTCTGGTAGCTCCAGCCAAAGTACTCCTGGATGCTCATCCGCACACTCGCACCCAACTTGTACGAGATGAAGAGACCCATCAGCACGGCAGCGCACAGCATCGAGTCTCCATGGGATTCCACGCGGTTGTAGTACGCCACCATGTACCGCACCATCGCCCAGATAATACCAAACACCGTGCCGAAAAACACCAGCACGTTTGGCAACTCGGCGAACGAACCGCGCGTGGCTTCGCGCTTGTTCACCCACTTCGTCTTCTTCCCCGTGATCTTCCACCACAGCGCGCCGAACATCGCCGAGCAGTTCGTGAACGCGTACACGAACCACGATTCCTGGGAACGCATGACATCGTTGTTCTCCACGCCACGGTTGCACAACGCCGAGAGCATGCCTTGGATGATGATCTTCGGCACCAGCGCGATCAAAAGACGCAAACCCGACAGGTAGATAGGCGCGTACCCCGTGTACAAAAAGTAAATGGTGATGTAGTAGAACAGGATCACCGAGACCGAGCCCACAGGGTACATCGTCGAGTTGAAGTAGAACACGCGACGCATAAAGTTGTTCGGCTTGCGGTATTTGGGGATCGAGACGTGAGGACGCTTCCACTCGGGGTCAACGTTCTTGCGGTTCTTCTTCATCAGCAACGTCTGGAAGTTGCCCTTGGCCCATCGTCGGCGCTGCGCAAGCGAGGCAGCGACCGAATCGGGAACCAAACCTTCGGCCAAACGAATACGCTCTTGAGCTTCCCCTTCGAAATCCTTACGGAAGTAAAGACCCTTCCACCCCATCGAGCACAACTTCTGACCAGTGTAGCAGTCTTCAGTCAAACTGCCGTACTGAATACCAGAGATCGAGTCCAACGCTTCACGACGAATGAGCGCATTCGTGCCAGCAAAAGCCGCACAATCGTAGCCATCCTGGCCAGTCTGGATCGCATCGTAGAACGTAGAATTACGGTGTCCAAGCGGATCACCAATCTGCAGCTGCACGCAATCACGGAAGTACTGTGGGGTCTGCACAAACGCAACGGCATTGTCACGGACATCGTCCGAGTACGTGTGCAAGATCGACACATCACTGTCCACAGCGTTGTTCACAGTGTTGCATTTGCGGCAAACACCGTTCTTGCCGAGCTTGGCGTCACAGTTCACGCATCGCAGGTCCCGCTTCGTGGTCCGAGTGTCGCTCACCGTGCCGTTCACTTGACGCCGATGCAGGTCGCTTTGGACGTGCATCGCATTCTCAAAGCATTCCTTCGAGCAGTAGCTAATGCGTTCTTCTGGGACGCCGGCGATCTTGCACGACGCGCAGCACATCTTGGCGACGTTCTTGCAGCCAGTCGTGCAGCAGGCGTACTTGTTCTTGAACTGGCGGTCTTCATCGTCAAAGAAAAACGGCAACGTAGCCAGAATGAACTTGGGGTGCGGTTGCATGTCCGAGTCGAGCACAAGGAGGTAGCGACCATTGGAACCTTCGTTGTACAGCGCGTTGTTGATGTTGCCAGCCTTGGAGAAATGCTTCTCCGGCTTCACACGACCAATGAACGTCACATGAGGCAGACCTGGGTAGCGGTAGTCGTCACGGAACGAGCCCACAGCACAATCCGCACGGAGAACGACCTTCGGACGAGATGGCGAAGGCAGGTTCGCAGACGAGTGGAGCTTGCGCCACGCGTACACTTCCATGTCTTCGTTGGGGTCGCACACGCGGTCGTACATGAACTGAGCCACCTCTTGACGAAGGTCGCCCGATTTCTCGAGAATATCCTTGTTCAGCTCGATGGCAGGAATTGGGTTCCCCTTGGTCCATTTCGTCGTACAGTAGCCGTCATCCAGCACGTAGATCTGGAGCAAGTGCGGAGGGTACTGCAAGTTCATGCACGCCATCAGCGTATCAATGGTTTCTTCCGCAGGCTCCGAGTAGTGGCACAGGAAAATGTCGACCTTTGGCCACAGCTCATCCGGAACCTTCGGCTCGAACTCGTCAAAGTAGTGAGCGCCGCGGCGCACCGGTTTCCACATACCGAGGTAGTAGAAAATGCCGAGGAAGAAAGTGAGCAGCTCGGCGAAGATCATCGCAAAGTACGACACCCACTGCGCGATCGGAGGATTGTGGAAACAGACCACGTCGTCCACACCGGCGAACGACATGTACCACGACGGAGGCGTGAACCATCCACTGAACGGAGTGGCTTTGCAGTCAAGCTCGTTCGGAGTGGCATTGTACACAGACTCACAATCCAGATCCCGGTTCGCAGCGTCACACGGCTGAAGCCCGACCACGAACCAGAACAGGAGTCCGAGCAGTTCGGCGATACCCGTGAGCAAGAACAGCAAGTACAGGAGGCGGTACGTGGTGATGCCCTTCATGTAGTACTTTCGCACATTCGGGAGCTTGCGCTCAATGATGTTCCCCGCGCCGCAAGCCACGATCGCTTCTTCGACGCCTTCGAACCACAGGCGGTACTCATCGTCGGTTTCTGGACACAGCACCCAAATACGACGCTTCGTGGTGATCTCAAACCCCTTGTGCGGCAGATCCAAGCGCGCACACGGACGCAGCTGGAGCGCTTCTTTCAGCTCAATCGCACCCACGACCAAATCCGGATTACGCGTCGTGAAGTACTGACGGCACTCCAAGTGGCTGTGGAAGTAAAAGATCTTGGCCTTCTCCAGCGCTGCAGTCATTGGGGAAAAAAGAAAAGAAGAAAACAGGTCAGATCCCTCGCATGGAGTTTGGCTACTAGGAAGTCAAAACGGATGCACGCAAACGCACCAAAGTAGCGGCGCTTCCAGCTCTTGTGCATCGGACCCTTGATCGTGCGCTTGCCCTGCTTGTGCAGGTAGCCGTGCACGGAGATGATGTTGTCCTTCTGCGTGGGCGTGCGCACGCCGACCGCATTGGTCACGTCTGCCGACGGCTCGGGGGGTGCGCGCGGGTCGTGGTAGCCCGACTGGGGGACGGGGCGACCTTCGTCCTGATCGTGGCCACCACCCGCCATGCCTCGACGCACGACCTCGGCTTCCTGGGTGGACGGTCGCGAAATGAACGCTTCCTGCGTCGACGGTCGGGTGACGAAGGCTTCGCTCGCCGCGGGCGTCGCGTGGAGCTCGTACTCCTCGTCCCCCTGCTGCTGCGCGCCTAGCGGCGCTTTCTTGTCATTCCGCCCAAACATGAGGACGGAGCCAACGTACTACGAGCGACTGTCTGCGAGAAAGAAGAATACACACGAAGAAAGAGAGATGCGTGAGCGCTATGGAGAAACGTTCCCGTAGAGGCATGCAGACCCATCGATACGGTGAGGGGGAGCAGTAGAAACCTCCGACTTACGTGCTTCCGTGCGGTCCGCGCGCGTGCTCGTGTTTCTCTCGAAATGAACCGACCTCAGTGGCTTTTGCCGTCCGTTTGGTAGTTTCTCTTCTAAAGTATGGAAACCAGCACTCCCGCAAGCAGCAGCTTCACACAAGGGACCGTTTCAGACAGCGAGCGTCCCCTATGTCAAGAGCGCCTGGCGAAGCGGACGACAGCGTAACCCCAGCCGCAACCGCACCTCCATCGAATCGGAGTGGAGCGGACGATCGCCGGCTCTTCTTCTTCCTCTTCGTGAAAAAAGTGTGGGGACCAGAATGCAGCCAGTGCAACAGCTCGAAACCGCGTCGAGCGTATGCTGATTGGCGGAAGAGACGACATTCGGGCAGAGACAGGACACGCGAAGAGAGGTCGTCCGCGGGTAGGTGAGCTGTCGTCGTTTTGCTTCGATGAGGTTTTTCTCCACCCGAAGCGTTTTGCTGTCCCCTTCTCGCTTCGGGTCGTTTCAGGACCGAGTTCATATGCACTGGACTAAGTGGACGGTATCCCTACCCTCCTCTCTCGCGAAGGCTAGGGCTGTTTGCTGTAGGTGCAGAAAATCCCGCGTTTCTCTCCCCATGCAAAAGATCACCAATTGGAGTGGGTGCATTCCGTCCCTTTTCTGCCGACCTCGTGTCACTCTTGGGTGAAGGAACCACACCCCGACACACCAGATTTCTGGGTGCATCGAGGTCTCTTTTGATGCTTTTGGTTCATTCACTGTCTCTATCAACCTAAAGACACTCTCTCTATCTCGCACTCCAATAAATCAGGGAACACAAAGTGGTTGCAATGTCCCAGCTACATTTGATACCAACGATCGGCTGGACACAGAGTAGCTCTCTCATCCCAGTAACTCGGCGAAGGGTGCAAAATGGCGCATATCCTGTTGTTGTCGAGTCTTCAATGCGTCTCGATTGCCGTAACACCGAGGCTTCAAGGTGTGGGTACAATTCAGAATCGTGGGTGCTGCTGGTGCGAACCACAGAAAGTGAATCCACTCGGTCGATGCGATGCGTGTACTTTGCAAGGTGGACTCTATGCGGGTTCACCGATATTGACCCAACACCCACCGTCTGTTGCAAAACATGCACGTGGGTGCCACATGCAAACTGGATTTGCGGGTTCGCCTCCATCCAGAAGATGCCTTGCATCCTTCTTCTCGTTTGTGTGGCCACTTGTGTGATCGCATCTGCACCAAAGGATATCCAATCGATATTGCCAACACCTCTTGCAAAAAACACTCAAGATGGACATCGAGACCCGCGTCGTTCACTGAATGTGACAAGCCTTCGATCAGCCATTGAAGTCTGTCGGGTGTTCAGCGCTACTTGCAGCTTCAAACTCTTCGACCGCGTTGCGCAAACGACTTTACAGACTGTTAGCACGTGCACTTTTTTCCAAGTCCAAGACAATGCAGGATAGTGTGCATTGACATCCGGGGACAATGCTGAAGCAGTGGACAAGTGCGCATGCCACTCTACCCGCTCTGTTTAGAATGTTTCCGAGTAGCGTAAACCTTGTGCATTTCACGCAAGAACAGCAAGATACCATGCAGTCAGCGAGTCACGTGATCGTGCTGCCAGCTGTGAACAGTCACGTAATGCACTCGCTCAGTCTTGCGGCGAAAGTGCGCAGCTTCGAGGATCAAAGGATCAAGGCACTGTGTCGTGCGATCGAATATGCTGGCGTCGCGTCGCTTCAAGATCGCAATCGGAATGATTCGCAAAGTGTGCGGAGAGCAGGATACCATCGGTGTCCTTCCGTTGCTGGGTGTGGCGCCAGACGACAGAAGATTCTCCTCTGACGCCATCGTAGGATGGATGCCTCAAGATTTCGAGCATTTTGCGACCAGTGATCGCAAAGGGAGACCGATTGCCCTCTGACGACTGGCGTGCCACCCTTTCGCTGCAGCGTTTCCTGCTTCTCCATGCCGTCATCATTGAGGATTCTAACCCCAATGCTGGGAAGTCGTCGCGTCTTTTTACTCGATTCATAGAATCCTCTCATATTTCGCATTGGCACTTTCAGCCATCAGGAAACGCGCATGCACCAACTCGCCACTGTTGTCGATCGAGTTTGGTCCGACCAAACAGTTCTCGACATTGCGTCGAACGAACACCCTCTGTCGCTTTCCTTTCAAAAACAACAAACAAGACGGATGAACGCAAAACAACCCCAAAATGTAAAGTAAAAAAATATTGAAGCCAAGTTCACGAATGTAATGTATGTAGCACCACGGACTGACTGCTACATTCAGTGTTTCTCTCTTTCAAAGGTGCAGCAACGGAGTTAAAATGGATTGGACGACGGCTCTTCGATGTAGACCCAGAACACGATGAACACGAGTCCGAACGCGATCGACGTCGAGCCCATGAAGTTGCCCTGGTCCATCAAACTCTGGTAGCTCCAGCCAAAGTATTCCTGGATGCTCATACGCACACTTGGACCCAACTTGTACGCGATGAAGAGACCCATCAGCAAACTCGCAAACAGCAACGAAGCACCGTGGGCGGTCTGGATACTGTTGTAGCCAGCCAAGAAGCGGACAATCGCCCACATCACACCAACGACATTGGCGAGGAAGATCAGCACGTTAGGCAACTCGGAGATCGAACCACGAGCCGCGCCACCAGTGTTGAACCACTTCGGCTCTCTCCCAGTGATCTTCCACCAAATGGCTTCGAGAATCGCACTGCAGTTCGTGAAAGCATAGGCAAACCACACTTCTTGAGAACGGACGACATCGTTGTTCTCCACACTGCGGTTGCTCAACGCAGAGAGCATACCCTGAATGATGAGCTTTGGCACCAAGGCAAACAGCAGACGCATGTTGGCCATGTAGATGGGTGCGTATCCGGAGAAGAGGAAGTAGATCGTGATGTAGTAGAACATGATGGCAGAGATGGATCCCAACGGGTACAGCGTGCCGTTCACGTAGAACACGCGGCGCATGAAGTTATTCGGCTTGCGGTACGTTGGCACCGACACTTCTGGCATCTTCCACTCTGGGTCAATGTACTTCTTGTTCTTGTTCATCAGGAAGATCTGGAAGTTACCCTTGGCCCAACGCTTACGTTGCGCGAGCGAACCAGCCACGGAGTCTGGAATCAAACCTTCAGCCAAACGCACGCGTTCGGTCGGTTCACCCTCGAAATCCTTGCGGAAGTACAACGCCTTCCAGCCCATCGCACACAATTGTTGCCCCGTGTAACAATCTTCCGTCAAACTGCCGTACTGAATGCCACCAATCGAGTCCAACGCTTCGCGACGGAACATTGCATTCGTACCAGCGAACGACGAGCAGTCGTACCCATCTTGCCCAGTCTGGATCGCATCGTAGAAGGTCGCGTTACGGTGTCCAAGCGGGTCACCGATTTGTAATTGAATGCAGTCGCGGAAATACTGTGGCGTTTGAACAAACGCCACCGCGTTGTGACGAACATCATCCGAGTACGTGTGAAGCGACGAAACATCCTCGTCTTCGCCGTTCTTGCCGGTATTGCATTTGCGGCATTCGCCACTCTTCCCAAGCTTCGAGTCGCAGGTCATGCAGCGCAGCTCCTTCTTCGAGTTGCGAGTGTCGCTCACCGTGCCGTTCACTTGGCGCCGATGCAAAGCGCTTTGGACGTGCATCGCATTCTCAAAGCATTCCTTCGAGCAGTAACTGATCTGTTCTTCTGGGACGCCGGCGATCTTGCACGACGCGCAGCAGAGCTTCGCAATATTGTTGCAGCCAGGAGTGCAGCAGGCGTACTTGTTCTTGTCTTGGCGATCCTCATCGTCAAAGAAAAACGGCAACGTAGCCAGAATGAACTTGGGGTGCGGTTGCATGTCTGTATCCAGAATGATCAGGTAACGACCGTTAGCTCCTTCGTTGTACAGCGCGTTGTTGATGTTGCCAGCCTTGGAGTAGTGCGTCTCCGGCTTCACACGACCAATGAACGTCACATGAGGCAGACCTGGGTAGCGGTAGTCGTCACGGAACGAACCAGCCGCGCAGTCCGCACGGTTGACGACCTTCGGACGAGATGGCGAAGGCAGGTTCGCAGACGAGTGGAGCTTGCGCCACGCGTACACTTCCATGTCTTCGTTGGGGTCGCACACGCGGTCGTACATGAACTGAGCCACCTCTTGACGAAGGTCGCCAGCAGTCTCCAAAATACCCTTGTTCAACTCAACCGTTGGCACGGGGTTCCCTTTTTCCCACTTGGCCTTGCAGTACCCATCATCCAGCACGTAGATCTGGAGCAGGTGCGGAGGGTACTGCATATTCATGCACGCCATCAGCGTATCAATGGTTTCTTCCGCAGGCTCCGAGTAGTGACAAAGCATGACGTCCACTTTTGGCCACAGCTCATCCGGAACCTTCGGCTCGAACTCGTCAAAGTAGTGAGCGCCGCGGCGCACCGGTTTCCACATACCGAGGTAGTAGAACAACGCGAGAAGGAAACTCAAAATCTCAGCAAACAGGAGCGCGAAGAACGACGCCCACTGTGGGACCGGGGGGTTGTGGAAGCAAAGCACATTGTCGACGCCAGCGAGCTGCAAGTACCAGTCTGGCGGCGTGAAATATCCGCTCAACGGCGACGCGGAGCATCGAAGCTCGACGAGGGACGTGCTGGTGATCGTGTCACAGTCCACCGCGGGACGCGATGCGTCGCACGGCTCCAGACCGATCACGAACCAGAAGAGAAGTCCCAGGATCTCGACGATGCCGGCAATCAGGAACATGAAGTACAGGATGCGGTACGTCGCGATACCCTTCATGTGGTACTTTCGCACATTCGGGAGCTTGCGCTCAATGATGTTGCCCGCTCCGTTCGCGACAATCGCGCGCTCCACTCCCTGGAACCACATGCGGTACTCTTCATCGGTTTCGGGACACAGCACCCACACACGACGCTTTGTGTGGACTTCAAACCCCTTGTGCGGCAGATCGAGACGCGCGCACGGACGCAGCTGCAGCGCGTCTTTCAGCTCCACGGCGCCGACGACCAAGTCCGCATTGCGCGTCGTAAAGTACTGACGGCATTCCAAGTGGCTGTGGAAGTAGTAGATCTTGGCCTTCTCCAGCGCTGTTTCACACAATAATAATAAAGGTGAGACGGTGCTCATAGAACAGCAAAAGACGGCAGAATGTGTAGAACCACGCACCAAAGTATCGTCGCTTCCAACTTTTGTGGATCGGTCCCTTGATCGTGCGCTTGCCCTGCTTGTGCATGTAGCCGTGCACCGAGATGATGTTGTCCCGCATGCCACCGAGACCGACGGCTTCCGACATGTTCACCGGCGGCTGCGGAGGCGCGCGCGGGTCGACATACCCTTGCTGGGGAACCGCGGGACGACCTTCGTTGACGCGGACGTCGGCGCCGCGGCGCGAGATCTCGGCTTCCTGCGCCGAAGGGGTCGCGTAGAGCCCGTACTCGTCGCTCTCGTCGTGCTGCTGCTGCTTCCCGTACATCTTGCTGTGCGGTGACGAAAGCCCCTTTGCCGCAAGTACCTACGCTTCCTGCAAGTGGATGGAGGTTTCCGCTTTGAGGTTCGCTCGCAATAACAGAGAAGAACCGCAACTGGCGCTCAATAGAGAGAGAGAGAGAGCGTTTGGTTACAGTTTCTTTTGCTAAAGTGGCGGCTGTTTCTTTCCTCCCTTCCTTCCTTCCCTCTTCTGACAGGCGTCCGTCTGTCTGTTTGTCTGGCTGTCTCGAGTGAAATGAAACCCCTCTCACACAAACAGAGTGAAAAACCTCGGGGGGAAGGAGATCGACAACGAAACCGAGGTGCTGCAATGTTCGATACGATGGGGCGAAGCACTGGGAGTGAGTATGGTGGTGGTACGTGAGGTTTTTACTCTGCTCTTTTCTGCTTTCGCACGTTTTGGGAAAGCCAGGCGCAACAAACTCGAAATTTTTGTCGAAGAGGGTCAATGCGAGATATATCATGCGGGACTAGGGTAAGCGTACCCCTTCTCCTCGAGCGTCCGCTTGCCCTAGTCCTTCACAAACACCTAGTCGCAGTGGGTGAGAAAGAAGGTTTTTTAGCTCGGACATAGGGTTGCCATTTTTCGAATCGTTATCCAGCGAAGGTTTGGGTACATTTTCTCGGAAGCGCACAGTACTGCTCTGTTGTTCGGTGATCCACAAGGTCACGATTGTGTGGCCAGTGTGTCCCAATGGCGCTGGATAGTGGAAAGAGGAGCGGTGCATGCACGGCACGAGTGGGTTGCTGCCGACATGCATCTCGCAAAGCGAAGCTGCTTGACTCGCTTCTGGAGAGCAACTGAGGGAGGAGCTGATGGGTTGCCGCTTGCTGGCCAAAGCAGCATTTTCGGAAGCAGCTCGCGAGTCGTTTCGCGCTAAAAAATGCGTCCTGGACATACGGCATTGCACGCTTCAGAGCCATACATGCAGAACCCTCCGCTCGTGGAGCAAGTTTCCGTTTCCAGCAAGCTTCCGTGCTGAGGAATCTATCGAGAGCAGTTGGGATTCAACACGAAAAATCCGTTTGGCGCAAGCCGTTTGATCCGAATGGCACACCGACCGCATTGTCCCATGCAAGGAGCAAATGGAGGTTAACAATAGTCTCCCTATTCCTCTCCACACACACACATTGCTGCGCTTTCGATGTTGGCGTTCGTGACACATGCGGCATGTGGGTTTAGAGTGTGTAGATGCTGACTAGAGAGAAAAACAGGTTGAGCAAGGACGAAAGACGGAACGTGAACCATTCTAGCTTGAAAGTGTGCGTTCGGCAAGAGATGGCTCCTTGTCAGCACAAGTGCTCACGTCGAGCTTGTGCAAATGGATGGAAACAAACTCAGTCTATAAAGAATAAAAAAGCCGTTCAAACATTTGCGTTCTGCCACAAAAAGATATGTCCAAACGATATCGATCTGCACTGCGCACTTTATTCATGAGAAATTGCTGTTGTCGGTCTACGACTTGACGGCCAAGTTCATCAAGTGCTCCATGAACACCTTGAGACTCACGTCGTCCGTGAAGATCACTTCGCCCTGACCGTCCATGCTGTTGTGCGTCACCGACGGGTTCAACTTGGCCATAAGGAAACGCGACTGACTCTTGTGCTGGTCGCACACAACGTACCGCGGCACAGGGAAGCGCGAGTCCATAATCAGCTGCGCATCCGCTTGCGGCGCTTCCAGGAGGTTCTTGAAGTTGATGTGTGCAGGGTCTTCGTGGAACTTCTGGTCTCTCCATGCCGCGATCGTGTCACCGTGGAATACCACGACGTAGAAGAACGAATCCAGCAGCAGAATCGTGTCCGATCGCACACTCGCAGCATCCAGCAACGCAGGCACAGGTGGACCATTGAACGAGTACGAAAGCAGCGACGGCTGAATCATCACCAGCGAGTTCGTCGTGCTTTCCCGCAACAAACAGTGACGGTAGTACGAACTTTCATCGGGCGAGTACCCGAACACGGTCAAGAACTGCGACCGACGCAAGTGGAACATGAACTGAGGGAAAATGGCAAACTCTGGCGACAAGCGGAAGCTCGATGGGTCGTCCTTCCGGTAATCCGCGAAGCGAGCGGCCAAACGGATCAGCGACCGATCGATCCAGCGCATGATATCCAACTGCTCTTCGCCCTGCTCCGATCGGTGCACAGCGATACGAGCCAAGAGCACAGCAGCAGCTTCTTGATCGAAGCCACGTCCCAAGGACGCCGTGTCGTTCGGATCCACAGTCCATGGACCGCAGATCGTCGTCACACGCGTGCGGTAGCGACCACTGGCGTGCTGGTACTTGGTGATCAGCTGAATGTATCGTCCCTTGCCTGGTGGGAGCGCAGTCTGGTTCGAGATGTCAAAGTACAACGCGATCGTGGTGTTTGGGTCAATACCGCCCATGGACCACGTGTTGGTGCCACCGATACCGATTTCCACGTCCGACACGTTCTTCGGAGCTGCGCCTTGACGCTTCAACGCAGCACACGGACCAATCGCACCTGCGACCTTGAACTCGCGACTGGTGAGCACTTCCAGCGATGCAGCGAACGCCATCGTCAAGTGGTCCTTGTCGCAATCCGCAGCTTCTTCCGAGAATTTACTGAACATGCGACGGAACGATTCGCGGAACACGGATTGCCCGAACGAATCGGCCAACACGATCACGCCGCCGGTCTTTTGCACGCACGCCTTCATCTCCATCACACCACTCTGATCCAACGAACACGCAAAGATGTCGACGACGTGGCTGGAGCTCACGCACCGGTTCGCGAGCTCTTGGTAGTGCGCCACCGCCTTCTTCGTCAATGGCGCGTTATCCTTCTGCAGATCCGTGTGGGAACGAATATCTTCTTTGCGGTCGCGACTGACAATGCTCCCAGGACCGACAGTTGGCGGACCACCGACAAACATCATAATGCGAGCACCCTGCCCACGGTACGTCGCTTCCAAGAGACCGACACACACCGAGAGTGCGACACCCGTGCAGCGCTGAGGGCGTTGATCCGCAGCGACTGGCCAAGGATCCTTTTGCAGATCTTCCAAGATGGATTCCAAGGTAAATCCGCACTCGAACACGGGCAGCAAGAAGCGCGAGGCGGTGTTCGCTGGTTGCTGTTGCTGGTGACCTGGTTGGATCGGAGCCTTGGCGCGGTTCAACGCCGAGAGACCGAGCATGTCGTGCACTTGCTGGGTCGAGAAGTCCTTGTTCCCGCGGAAGACGTGCGACTTTGGCACTTCGGGGAACCCCAACTCGTGGACGTGCACCATTGTCCCATAGGTGATCAGCCCAATCAGCGCATCCGGAGGCAACTGGTTCAGCGTCTGTTGGATCGAGTCCTTCAACTCTTCCAGTTCGTCTTCCGGGATGCAGGTATCGATACAGAACACAAACACCGGCGGTCCCGCTTGACGGTTCTGCAACTCGTACTCCAGCGTCGTGTATTGCGGGATCAATTCCGCCGGCAAGTTTTCTTGCGTGATGTTCTCAGCGTAGTGCGGAGGGAAGTGGTTGCGGGTCACACAAAATGGGCACACCCACAGCTTCGACACGAAGTCCACTTGCACGTACGGATTCAGCACCGCCGAGCACGTCTTACAGTGGATCGGGTCGTATTCCACCGCGGGGGGGATGCCTTCGATCGGCTTCAACGGCTGATACAGCGCTCCCACAGGGATCACGCACCGGGTCTGCTCCAATTTGGTGCACGGCCAGCTGTTCCACGAGAACCGCACACCGTCCTTCGCTTCGTTGCCGTGGAAATCCCATTCTTGGGGCTGCATGCCTGGCGCCGCAGCCTGCTGCCCATAGCCTTGTTGTTGGCCGTACTGATCGTAGCCCGGTTGTTGCTGGTCGTATCCTCCTCCTTGTTGCTGTTGACCATATTGGTCGTAGCCAGGTTGCTGCTGCTGGCCGCCGTATCCTCCCTGCTGCTGCTGCTGGGCATACTGGTCGTACCCAGCTCCCTGTGGCTGGCCGCCGTACTGTTGCCCGTACTGCTGCTGCTGCTGCTGCTGGTCGTATCCGCCGCCGTAGTTCATTCTCCCGCTTTCTGGTAGAAAAAAATCCTGAATCGCATGAAGAGGGAGAACGCGCCACGTTCGTCCCCCTCAAACACACTCACACGCTTCACCCCTCTCAAAAACGATCTTCTGTGGCCCACATACATGTAGGCCACATCCGTCTTTCATTCGGAAATAACGTTTTCATTCCTTATATTCGAAAAGTCCTGCTTTCGAGGGATAGCAACCTTCAAATAGGCACTCCACTCGCTTAGCGTGGCAAACCTTACTATCCACTCCTCCGTTCAGGACGCATGCGTGAGGATTCGGAGAAGCTTCCGTGAAGGATGCGCTGGTGGTGCTCGACATCAACTGCTTTCGACTCGCGGTGTCATTCGCACGAGAAGATTCCGTGTTGATGACGATGCGGAGCGCGTCCGGAAATTACTGCATGACGCACATAGAAAACCACTGCACCGGATGGCGGCGATGTCTGCATGCTTGCTGTAATTGCGCGGCAGAGCCTGCTGCGAGCTGCGCAACGCATGAATATGCGATACCAACGCTGTGCGAAAAATTGCTCCTGTGATCGCAACCTGAATGCGACACGGTGTTGGTGAACTCGAAATATTCATCACGGTGTGCTTGTGATATCTATTTAGTTTTTTCATCTACCAGCTGGCGTACCCACGAAAATGATACATACTAAATATCTTACATATTGACTGGCGCCAATCAGAAATCTTTCGATGCGATCTTGCCTGAAGCTCGCTTACCCAACACCAAGCGCTTTCTTCGTGAGCTCGATGGCTACAGTCTACCTACAGAATACATAGTTGCTACTTCTTCCCTTGCTTTGCTGGACTGCTCTTGTGGATGAAGGGTGTGTGTGTGAATTTTTGGAAATTCGGGCATTGCTTCATTGCTGGCTGCGGCTTGCAGTCTATTCGGCGAGACTGGAAACCGGCGGTAAAAAAAATAATGTGCACGTGACTGGCTGCTTGTCTTAAGGCACGGGCATGTACTGCTTGCTTTCCACACGAAACACCTCTCGTCGGCGTCGAAGGTAGACGAGCACATGGTTGTAGGATGTATAGAGTCCGATGCAGAAAAACGGGAGCACTAAGAACCACATGAGCGGCGATCCGATGTCCATATCGCTCGCGGAACTCAACGTCGCAGACTGCTTGGCTTGATCGATTGCAGGCGCCGACGCTATTGCCGCCGGGTGTCCGCGAAGTCCTGTGTTGTGGTGCTTGGAGTAATGAATCGACACCTCCATCGACGAGTCTTCGTCATCCCCGGCTCGTGGACTGTTGTTCTCCGACGCAAACGACGGTGGGAGCGGATTCGCTACGGTCTCATCGGTGGTGCGCGCATTGCTCTTTTGATCCACGATGTTCGCCACGAGCACTTCGATGCACGCGGGGGACAGCGACTCCACATTCTTTGCCATACACAACTGCACATTCTTCATCGCGCGCGAGACGCTCGCGGGGTCCATGTCCATCGGCGCGTTCTCCAGCAGCGTCAGGATATTCGACTCCGGCTTGCAGTACGTCGCGAGGTCGCTGGCGCATCCGTCCACGCGCACCATATCGTCTTGCTTTTGGTCCTGCATCGCGACCGAGTTATTGTTGGTAGTCGCGTTGCCTTCGTTCGGCTGTTGCTCTGGTGTTGCATCTGCTGGCTGCTCTTGCTCCGCTGCTGCGAGGGTGTTCAAGTATTCCGCGACTAATCGTCGCATGTGGTGCTGCGCATCCACTTGTTGAGGCTGTTCATGGACAGCGTGCTCGACCATACTGTTCTGTTCAGATATAAAAAGCTTGTTCTCGGTTTCTTCTTCTTCTACGAAATGGGTCGATTTGGGAAGTGAAGCCGTCGGGGCAGAGAGTGCGAGTCGAGTGCAAGGCGTTACGCTGTTCCGACTGTGGCTGTCTTTCAGGCTTCTTCGCGCACTCTTCTTCCGATTTGTGTCCGCTCAGCGGCACACACTCTGTGCAGCAAGGCGCATCCTCATCGTACCTGCTCGCTCAAGCGATTCCAGCAAAAAGCGCCAGATGCTGCCATTTTTGGAACAGAAACTTTACAGCGTGTTTGCTGCTGCTTTTTTCTCGCATACTGGACGCAAGAGAGAGAGACCCAAAAATCTTGATAGAAATGTCGATAGAAATGCTCGTTAGAAATGGATCCTCTCTACTTCAAGAGAAAGTCCCACTCTCCAACTCCCGATATAGACACAGAAACGGGCCATGTTGGATGATAACCGGTTGAGAGCATATAAATGAATCACAATCGGACGGTCTGAGTGCGTTTTGCTGGATCGAATTTAGAAACGACGGATAGAAAAGAAATAGAATCGGATGCTCCGTTTCTACCTGCGACATGGAAAGAAAAACAACACCGATCCGCCTCTTTAATCTAGTATCAAATATCGAAACAAAAAGACACCAAACAGACAGAAGCAGACGACATGAGCGCCGTGCACATGCGGGTGTTGACCGCAGCGCAGCGGCTCGAGATGCTGCGACTGATGTGGCCGCAGCATGTGAACAACACAGCAGTTCATCCGGATACGCAGCGCTGGTACCAGCAGGGCTTTGAGTTTCAAGCGCCGACCTCCGCGTTCCCCTTGGGGTTGGTGCAGGGTCACGGTGGTCCCTGTGGCGTCTTGGCTGCTGTCCAAGCGGAGATCTTGCGGCTTTTCCTCTTTGAGTACCAGGAAGCGCAGCGGCGCTTGGGGAGCTCGGGTTCGCGCAGTAGCGACGCGCAGAAGACGCTGCAGGAGCTGATTGCGCAGGTGGGAGAGGCAGGAGAAGGTGCGCAGAGTGCGCTCTTGACGGAAGCGATTGCATCTGTTCTCGTGCGCTGCAGCAGTCGCTCAAGCACAGAGCAACGGGCGATTCACATCGTAGCGCTGGATGAAGCAGCGACAGACGCAGACGCCCCAGTCTACAAAGAGTTTGTGGTCCACGCGGCAACCCACAAGGACTCCGAGTTGCTGCGTGTAATTCACGATCATCTACAGGACTTCCATTCGCCACACGGCGTGATGCACTTCATGTTCAGTGCGCTGCGGACGAAAGGACTCGAGCAGATCCGAGCGGAAATGGACGATCTGGAGGCGGCGTTCACGGGTCAATTTGGTCACTGCTCGCAGGAGCTTTTGAACTTCCTCCTCACAGGCTCTGCGGTGTCGAACGTGTTCGATGGGAGTGTTCCCATGGGCGACACGGGGCTCATGCTGCACGGGATCCCGGCGCGCGCGCAAGTTGGGTATTTGACCCAGTTAGAGGCGCTACGGTATTGCCAGGTCGGGAGCTACTACAAATCCCCGATCTACCCTGTGTGGGTGATTGGGAGCACGTCCCATTTCAGCGTGTGTTTCGGGCTGGATCAAGCAATTTGCGAGGAGTCGACGTCGCAAATGCTCTTTCAGCGCGTGCAGCGGGTGTTCAAGTCGTTCGACTCGATGGAAACAGGTTTTATGGACATCTCCGCGCTCGGTGAATCGCTCAGGCAACTTGGAGTTTCTCCGGAGGTTTTGTCGAATGAGTACTGGATGGCGCGCCTGCTGGGGCGTCTCGAGGTTGCCGGAGCAGGCATTGTTCTCTGGGATGAATACTGGAAAGTGGTCTCTGTGCTTTTGCATACCAACGATTTCGAGCTCGCACTCAGCGGGAACTATGAAAACAGTGCAGTGTCAAGCGCAAATGGCGCCAGCGCGCAACCGCGTCCACGATCGGACTCGGATATTGCTCGAGAGCTGCAGGCGCAGTTTGATGCTGAGGAGAATGGTGGGGGTGCAGTCCCAAATGCGGCTCCGCCACCGACCGAGCAGACCCAAGCTGACGAGTTAACCTCCCACGATTTCTATTTGTACTATTACAATGGCTTGGGGAACTCAGGTGCCGGGTCCAATGCTCACGATAGTGGAAATGGTCGACGCCCCCAGCTCACGAAATGCCGCATTACGATCCCAGCAAGCGTTGCATTCATCGGAAAATCGGTTCCCATTTTCGAGACAGGAACAGGGGGAGGTTACGGATCCCCTCCTTTGGAAGAGATTATCAAAACCAAGTGGAGCAGTGCGAGAATAGACTGGCTCGGACAACCAGTGCCAGGGATTGACTGACGCGCTCGTCTCTCGCCGGTAGAACAGTGGTCTCTTTGGTACGTAATGGTATTGTTCTGATAATCCGGAACCCAGGTTTTTGCTCGAACATGCAGCAATCCGTCATGTCGTGGTGTTAATCTGCAGATCTCCAGCTGCTACGTTGCAAGATGAACCAGCGGCACGCACAGATCCCGAACATCAGCGCCACATCCTTCTCGAAAATGTAGCCATCTCTCCCAAACAAGATCATCTCTTTTTGTGTGATCTGCGAGAGTGATGGTCATCTGTGCAGTCCACTATTCAGACAAGTCTTGTATTTGTGGCGATTTACAATGAAGAGGCTAGTATTGAGGTACTACCCATCATCATTTGGCGCGCATTCTGCAAAAGAAAAAGAGCGAAAATGTCGACCAGCAGGTATGCGAACGCAGGGAAGCGCGGCGCGCGGGACGCCGACGACGACGACGAAGAGCGCGTCGTGTACTACGACCTGGACGCCGGGTCGCGGCGCAACAGTTTGCTGCTGTATTCGCCCGAAAATCCAAAGCAGAACGTGCATTCCGCAGCGAGCAAAGACCACCCATCGACACTCAATCGGAGCAGCAGCAACTTCCAGCAAAAAAAGGGATTGACTGCTGTTAGTGCTGCTGCGGACAGGAAGTGCGGTGCCACAAGCAATGCGAGCGGGATTTTCGAGCGACCCAAGGAGATTTTCCACCAGCAGCCGCTTTTCCACTTGGGTGCGTATGTTTAGCGTTGTTGGGGTATCTGCTGCATTGTTGTAGAATGACACGCATTCCATTTCATGTAGATGGCAGCGGCGGCGAAGATGACCAGGAATCGGAAGATGAGAACCCGTTCGCATCGCTTTTGCAGCCATCACGCAAGCAGGGACCGATCGAACAGCGTGAAGTCTCTGAACAGGAGCACGAGGAGGATCAGGATGTCCTCCCCGTCTCGTCCTCCGAATCGCTGCTCGCCATGACGGTCCGACATGAACCAGCTGCGCAGAAGAAGCCGGCCAACTCGGTCTTGCGTAAAAGCACTCCGCCAGTGCGCGTAACTCCGCCTCGACATCCTGGTGCAGTCGCAAGTGAAAGTCAAGATTCCAACTCTGCACCCACCGACAGTGCTGTCAGGAGACCAGCGAAAGCAGTCTCGTCCAGCGCCAAGCAACTCAGCTTTGAGGCCGCAGACGCTCGTCCTTCGAGATGGAGCCAAAAATCAACCATGGCGAAAAAAGTCAACCGAAGAAAATCTGTGGGAAACCCACTGCAGCCGCAAAAGCGACAAACGGAACCTGTTCCAAGAAGGTAGATCAATTTGCTTCGCATCATTGACGATGCATTTATTTTGTGCAATATCTGTGTTCGTTCACGACTGACCCTTTTTTGTCAACCAACAGATCATCGCTGCCGACGTCATTAATGCGATCCCAGGATGAAGAGTCAAGCGACGCTCCGAAGAAACGGCGACTGACCGACGTGCTCTTGCGCGCGACACTACTCTCTCAGCAGAAAGCAGCCACGGAAGAGCTGCCAGCAGTACCATCTGGCGTACGTTCGTTTTGGTGTGCATTTCTCTTTGTCGACAAGGTTTTCCGTTTTCACTGACTAACGCTCTATTGAATCAGTCGAACGAACCTCTTGCCGTGGATAATGACGATGCCATTGCTGACACCGAGCACCAGATGCGGGAGGAAAAGTTCGAGACGCAGTTCTTTTCCCCAACGAAGCCAAATGCCGCATCACGGAAGAAGCACAAACCCGATGCAGCTGCGACAAGGATTCGCGGGGATATTGGCGCTGCGATCAATAAAGCGATCCGAAAATCAAACAGAGACCTTACGATGTTGCGATCGCACGGTCAAACCCTTCTCCAACAAAGTAAAGACGCACACGGAGGAGGTCGTGCCGGACTTGATAACGTCCAGGATCGTCACCACGTTGTCGTTTGCTTGCGGCGTCATCGGCCACATGCGAGCCAGACTATCTATGATGGCTCCGTGAACGCCGTCAGCTCGGAAATCAATGCGCCTTGTAAGGAGAGAGCTCGCGTGAGGGTGGTGTTTACTCCTCAGACCGCTGCCCATTTAAGCGTGAAGCCAGGTATGCTCGTCAAGATCTACGAACCGTTCCATTTTGTCCCGATCGTGCGAGCTGCAGGGTTCTCCAGCGCGAATGCAAAGTGGTTGCTAGTTGGCACAAACCTCTCAGAGGTGTTGTGAGATGGGCTGAAGCGCGAATGGTGAAGTGCTGGCTTGATGGTGCAACGGATCGATCGCCGTTGGCGCAGTGCGTGGCCGCGTCTGAGCACCCCCATAGTGGAAAGTCGGAGGACCACGCTTCGCCATCATCATCTCGATGTGGAACTGGTGCTCCTTCCCGCGATTGGCGCGGAGCCTTTTTGGCGTCAATGGCGAAGATAGCGGTCGTTTGGAGTACATTTGCTGCGGACGGAGAGCTTCTCCAATTGGAAGCTGCTCGGTCCGAAGCCAGTCTTGATTCAGCAAATCTACCTCGCACTTAAGCGTTGCCAGCTTTCGACGATCCGTCCCCGCACTGCTGCTGGAGTTCACAAACGCGCCTCCGCGAGATTGATGGTTCCGGGTCAACGGAGTTGCAGCCCGTCGACTTCCGTACACGTTCGGATTGTAGCATTGCAGGAGCCGCTCTTGTTCAGCAGTATTCAGCTCGACATCCAAGTTCTTCTTTGTGTGCGTAAGCCGTCGCCGGCGCCGGAGAAACTCTTTGACCCGTGATTGAGTGTTTGTGTCGCGATACATGCGTCGGAAGAACCGTACGATAATCCGAGCTGCGCGGGTTTGCTGCACCTCTGCGCCTCTCGCACAAAACTCATCCGCATTGAATACAGCGGTTTGCTCCTCTTCATCGAGCTCTTTTTCTGGGGTGACACTTTCAGACTTTTCGTGTGGTGGTACATCCGACCCAGAAACAGAGGCTTTCCCGCTCTCGATATTCCCACTTGGTGAAGGCGACTTTGTGCGCCGAGTGAGTGGCTGAGGCACACAGAGCGATGGCTCGTGGAGGACGGGTTGGGCGGACTTGTGGTATTCTTCCGCTTCGATGTCGCGTATCGTCCAGGTATTCTCCCAGAGCTTTTTACTCGCGTCGTGACAAGAACACTTTGTGGGGTGGTACGAGGAGAACGTTGCTGAATCGTGAAGCCAAACGTGCGTGAAGGAAGAAGTAGTTTCCCCAGCAGATCGAGGCGAAGAACCCACCTCTTGACTCTGTCCTTCCGACAATTGGCTTGCTGCAGGTGACTTGGTATCCGGGATATTTGAGCACGAGGAGTCCTTCGAAGAAGTTCCAGACGGAGTTGCGCTATGCCGCACGAGTCTTTCTTCTTTTGGGAGCTGCATCTCATAGCAAACCATGTGGGTGTTTTGGAGAATCTGGATCTGGTTCCCATCGCGAAAGCACAGCTCCTTTGCTTCCAGATGATGGTCAGATCCATCGTTTGGGGAGCGTGAAGACGCATCAGCAGCAGTTCGCGGCACTTTCTGGAGGCACCAAACTGTAGATGGCATGAATTTTCGCTCTTGGACAAATGCTGTTTGCTCCAGCTGCTTCATTCGGATGGCTTGCCTGCTCAAGTGGGGAGGATGCTTCGTGGTCTGTCGCTGTGTTTGCTGGTCCATCAATGCAGACGCCGCTTCGTCATGGCGGTTTACCTCATCGACGAGGTGTTTTGGACCCTCAATCATTTCGTCCGAGTCTGCGTGTGCAATGCCGTGTTCGGTGTGAAGCGAAGGCGCACCCTGAACGACAAACACCTGGTCTCCTGATCGGATCCGCTTTTGCTTGCCGACGTTTGCGATTGGATCTTTCGGGAACAGCATCAATAGCGTGCGCTGGTCGCTTGCGAACTCTTTCGGAACTTTTCGTACACAGCCGTCGCTCTCGACGAGAAGATACCCTCCGTCTGCAGCCTGGAAGCGAACCAGTCGACCATATCGGATGAATGCATCGAAGTCTTGCTCGATTCCAGATTGATTGAGGTCCCTGGTTCCAGTCGTGTACGCTGCACTTTGCTGAAGCTGGTCTCGCTGCAAGTTGTTTGCAAAGGGTTTTGACGAGGAAAGCGAGTCCTTGTCGCACAAGTCTGTCAGCTTCTTCGTGCTCTTCTTCGCGCTTGTCAAGGGTTTCTGCAGGCATAAGGCAACGTCAGCACCAAACTCATCGCTGTCCACTTGAGGCTGGCAAGTTACCTGGATCGCAAGTTCAAGTGGCTGTCCAAAGCGTACTTTCCGTAAAAGCAACGACGAGAAATGGCTAAAAGGAAACGCAGAATCAACATTTCAGCAACTCAGAAGACCATCTCACTGGAGCTAGAAATCACCAAGGCATCGTCAAAAAGCGCCACTCTCGACGTACACATAGTCAAAGATGGAGTTGGTTTGCTCTTTGCTGTGCGCGACGAGGTATTTCCTCCTCGTTAAACGCTTCCCATCGTCTTCGTTGACCGAGAAATCCACCACCATCGCAGACAGGTACGCTCACGTTGCTCCCTCTCTCTCTCTGATCGTCTGCGTCTCGAGAGTTTGCTTTTCCTTGAGCTGCTTCCTGGGTGTCGATCACTAGGACACTGAACGAATGCTTTGGCGAGAGCTCCAAAAATACGGTTCTTTATTATCGATCAGTATTTATATCCCGTCCTTGCGTATTCTCGAGGCAACAGCGAGGAACCTCAGACTCCGTTGACAGCCCATTCGACCATGGCCGTGGAGCACTTGATGCTGCGATTCCGAATCATGCCCTCGAGGGTGCGCGGCGCAAAGTTCAAGTGCACGACGCGGTACTCTGGCTGCAGCGATTCGGGTGCCGCATGCTTGGCGCGTCCAATCTTGAATGCGTCTCCAGCGTCCTTCACGAGCTGCAGTCGCAGTAGGTTTTCCAGCGCTTTCTGCGCTTCGCTGCGCGTCGGCATCTGGTGCAGCAGGTCGTGCTTCCGATAGAATTGCTGCCACCGGTTGTACACCATCTCCAGTGTGAAGAAGCGCTGTCCATCTTTCTCCAAGTGGCTCATGCCGATCATCAGTGCGATCCCGTGGTCGTTGATGGTTTTCAAGATCGCGAGCTGGTGGTCTTGTTCGAGCAGACTCTTGGCTTTCTGGAAATGCTCGGCTCCCAGCAACGGTTGCTCGACGGATAAATAGTACACCGCGGAGGCTGCGACTCGCAGGAAAAACTCCTGCGGCTTGCCAATGTCATAGTCGAACTCCAAACTCGCATGGAACGCACTCGGTGGTTTAAATAATGCGACGACCTGCGCATCAAAGGCGCGAATGAACGCGTCCGAGGGCCGGCGCAGCGAAGAAGCACCTGGGAGCTGCTCCCACTCGATGGTTCTGAGCGTCAACGCCGCAATCATGAGCTCTTTGACTTCGTCGAACGACGGGCGGTCGATCACGATCTGGAGACTCGAGAATCTGGATCGCACACGTTTCTCCAAGTTGTCGATCACGTTGAAGTTGTCGCTGATGCCAAGGACGCCCATTTTGATATCCTTGGACTAGGAAACAAAAGCGAACACATGTGAAGCTGTCCAAGCCCGACAAACCAGTCGGTCCGAGTACGACAGCAACATACCTGCAGCCAATCGAGCAGATTGTAGAGCAGAAGCTGCTTGGAGCTGTGGTTTTCCTGCGCGAACTGTTCAAACGAGTCGAGGATCACCATCACCGGCTCATCGGCGGCTGCTTTCTCCGTCAACAGCGTCTTCAGGTATTCGTACATGTTCCAATACGAAAGCGCCTAATATACACAGCAGCACTCCATGAAATCGCCAGCTACACATGTCAAAAGCATCCACATAGGCACGTACGGGGTGCTTGACAGCTTTGTCGCGCGTGAGCTGGGCTGTCATCTCCTTGAACGCTTCGATCTCGTTCTGCAAGATCGTTCCGTTCAAGTAAATGTGCGTGAAGGGACGGTGCTTGGCGCGCAGGTTGCGCATCGCCTGCGTCACGATCGCGCGCTTGGCGCTGCCCACGGAGCCCAGCAGCAGCCCCGACTGGTTCTCGCCGAACTGCACCGTGCGCTCGAACAGCAGCTCGACCTGTGCGACGCAGCTCTCCACGCCCATCACATGGAACGAGCTCTGCAGGTCGCTCTTGAGTCGGTGGCGCAGCACACTGCGACAGGAAACCACCTGCTGTTCGGTCACATCCACCGCAAGCGATGCCTGCTGCTGCTGCGAGGGCGGGTCGCTCTGCTTTGTCTCTCCCTCGTACGCTTCGCCAATGTCCTCGTGCGCATTTTCATGCTCGACCAGCGCTGTTCCGCTCACCATTCTGTTAATGCGAGTCTGGATGAAAAAGTGCTTTTTCGAACACAGCAGAATTAATTTGGAGAGATGTCCACTTTATGATCGCAGACATCCAAAGCAAAAATGGACTCATGGATGCAAAAAGAAAAAGAAAAATGTAGCCCTGTAGCAACCGACATGCGTATCCTTTTGCGTGCTCGCTTGGTTATTGCTATCGCACAACCTAACTTATACATCATGTTAGCAAGCGCTGACGTGGTTGGTACTGGATGCTGGAACAAACCCAACGTGTCGTGTTTGTGTTGTTCATTTTTTTGGTGTGTGTATTTGATTGGAGTGATGCGTGGCATTTGTTGTTGTTTCGTTTGTTTCTTGTGGTGGTGGTGGGGGGGGGAGGGGGAGATATCTACAGGATGCTGCAGGCGTTTTTCTTTGGCTTGGGCACTTTCTTCTTGCGCACTTCTCGAACAAAGTTTTCAAACACAGCCGTGACGTTCGCGCCTGTGAGCGCACTGGTTTCTATGTAGCGCGCATTATAGGAATGCGCTATTCGTCGTCCTTCCTCGGTACTCACTTGGCACTTGCTTGGGTCCTGGTCCACAACGTCTTTCTTGTTCGCGACCAACACGATCGGCGGCAATGGACGCTTGCTCTCATTGATTTGCAGATGCAGGTCGAAAAAAGGTTGCAATTCCTACAGCAAACACAAATCAGTCCACTTCCAACGCACACTTGCGCACTACCGATTCCTCTTGTGCTTACGTGAAGCGAGATGCGCGAGTCCATAGAGTACACAAACACGTAGCCGTCTTTATCCATCATCCACTGACCGCGCAGCGATTCAAAGTCCTGCAAGCACACATGCACACATGTCACTACATACAGCGGCCGTCTGCGTGGCGCCATTCCATACACAGAAACGTACATCCTGTCCGGCTGTGTCGAGAATTTCGAGCATGCACAGTCCTTCGTCGACGGTGATGGCCTTCCGGTACGCGTCTTCAATGGTCGGATCCCAGTCGCGGACGAAGTAATCGCGCACGAAGCGCAGCGTCAGCGCGCTTTTGCCTACGCCACCCGAGCCCAATACAGACAAGTGGAACGTCTCCTGGCCGTTCGCATGCCCTGAGCACACATACGAGTCCGAGAAAGTCAGTACAAAAGCGCCATCGCGATAATTCGGAATACGCAATGGTGGACGGTGTGCAACAGTCCTCAAGCACAACGATGCATACACGCACCGACTGCCTTGTAAAACGGCTCCCCCTGCGAGATGTAGAGCGTGTCGTTGTTCTGCAGCTCGTCGACGTCCGTGATCTCAGCGCCACTCTGGAGGAACACGCGCTTCGCCTTCACGCCCAACTTCTTACTCGCGACTTTTTTCAAGCGTGTGATCGTCTCCTTTGCTTTTAAATTCATAACCTAATGCGTGCATATCGCAGCCACCACGACAAGAAAAGTAGTAACCCATCATGAGTAACCCGCACACAACCGTACGTATCAAGCTGATGAGCACCATGCTTGTCTAAACGAAAGAGTCTAGAGGGGAGGAAGGAAGGGGGGGAAGGGATGGAGCTCCACACCACACCTCGCTCACGCAACGCGTACCTTTCCTTCGGAGCCGGCTTCATTTTTATAGATAAACAGTCGCTTTTCGGCGCTCATGATGGCCGTCGAACCCACGCAAAACACCGCGCGCGCGTGAGGGCTCCAGTGCTGTCCTGCTCCCGCTTGGACGAGTGCTTGTTTTCTTTCCTTCCTTCGTTCCCCACACACACAACCCACGCAAGGTCAGGCAGCGCCACTGCCTGCCAGAAGACAGCGCTCCACGACAACGCGCAACCTCACAACAGCCACATTCCGAAACCCGACACAGGGTGCGGGAACAAATAAACTGGGGACCAACGCACCTCCTTTTGGAGCTAACCCATTTGGATGCGAAGGACGGAGCAAAGACAGGGCGACTCGGATCGCAAAACACGGTGGGTTCGCAAGCATGAGGTGCACCTGTGGTTGTTCGCACACACACAAGTGGCTGCTTTCTAGCGAAATCTCCCACCACCAGGTCAGCATTCGCATCCGCCACTCTTGACATCTAGTGTGAGCGCGTTTGAGTCTGCAATTGCTGTATATATCTACCTCCGTGACGAAGAGCGAAAACGTGCACGCTCCCCAGTTTTCCTCCCTCCCTCCAAGTCCAGTCCCAGCAACACCGGGTTTTAGAATATCGCCACAAATGTGCATTCGACTTGCACTTTGTATGTCGTCTCGAGTCGCTCATTTCTCTTGCTGACGAGAGTGGAAGTGTCAAATGTGGCACAAACATCCAACCAAATCGCGTTTCTGATCCGGTCAAGTTGCACCGATGTGCAGGTTGGATTCCGCACCACCACGGATATGCTGCTGTCGTAGGCAGCTATCCCAGTCGAATTCCGTCAGTCGGACTGGACGTCAAAGCGCCGGGTGGTCTCCTGATCGCTGTCCTCCATTCTGAGGGCTTTCTTTTCCTCCCTCGAGTCTCAACATTCAAGAAGGACCCGATGACGTCCAGGTCCTCAAACTGCAGTCAATTGGTGTTCTTTTCCAGCTCGCTTTTCCATAGTCTATCGACTGAGCGTTTGGTTTCCATCTGTCAAGAGTTGTCGACTGCTTCGCATTCAGGTACCAGCAGCACTTGGAAGTCCATTCTCAGATGTTTCCTTTCGTCCGTATAAGAATGCCACCCTGACATCGTTAGCGATCCTCTCGTTTGTGAAGCACCAGAATGCCAGAAGCGTTTGCTTGGGTTCGTGCATGCGAGTCCCAAAACGAGTCCCGACAGCACTGTATTCGGAGCGTTTCTCATGCACCGCGATTGCAGTCACATGTGAAGCTGCGGGACAGGAACAGTCCATCGGATGCGAATGTTTCTGAGACCTCTATGGAAGCCAGACGACAAAAACACATGGATACTCTTTCCCACGAGCGAATGTTCAGTCTAAAGTAACAGAGGAGCTTTTTTCATATCCACACACTGACACATCAGTCAGTCCATATGACAACGCTACTGTGCTTCTTCTTTCCAGCGAAAGAAAGGATGCTGGATCACTGGCGACATGTCAGACGCGAGGTGCAGGTTTGCTGGAGAGAGAGAAAACGAGGAGATTATTGTTCGTCCAGATTTCGCAGAAAGTCGATCCACTTGTTACTTCAGACACGAAGATCTGTCGTTCAGAAGGAACCGGACTCTTACATTCTCCACGTGCGGTTTCCGCCCTTTCGCATTCGTCAAGTTCAACATTGGACGGAAACATTCATTCCGATTTTTGTTTTGTTTTGTGTGTGAGTGTGTTGTCGACGACAATTGCTGGAAGAAGAAGAAGAAGAAGAAAGAAAGAAAGAGGGAGTGGAGGTTGCGCGAAGGTCGCGCCAGTGGAGCGGTTTGGGTCAACCTGCTCAGCTAAAAACAATCAAACGGAATTGCATTTCCACACTCCGTCTGTGGTTATAGAAAGGAGCACTCGAACGAAGCACGGCGCGAGACAGAGAGCAAGAGCGACGGGGGAACAAAAAGGCTGTATATGGATGCGTGCGGACGGCGTCGACGGCATTGACGAGTGTGTGGCGGTGAACATGGAGACCCCGACGGTTCGAAACATGCAAGAACCACCGCAATCGGAGCAGCAGAGTCCGAGAACGACCGCGAGCGAGATCCATATCAGCACGACGATCACTAGCGCAGAGAAAGACAAGGCGAGTGTGTTGCCGATGGTCGAGGTGACTGTGAACACGACGACGACCGAGTTGGAGCGACCTCGAAAGACTGCATCCCTCGGCTTACACATTGAGACCGGCGGAGTCCGACTGAGCCCGCATCCGGGGAGACTACGAGAGAAGCACAGTCATGGAGGAAGCCACGGACAAAGCGTCAGTGCTGGCGTGGGGGCGCCGTCGGTGTGGATCTCTCCCGATTGGACGACGTACCCGATCATTGAGAATTTCTACGGGCAACCACGACGGACGCGCGTGAACTCTTTTTACGAAGTGATGTGTTCACCCACAAACCCCATGCAGACGACGACGTTGGCGGAGAATTGCTGTGGGTATGATGCAGAGGATGATGAGGCACTCGAGGAAGACGATGGTGACGACGAGGGAAGACCGCGAGCGGGAAGCAGTGATCCGCGACCAAGAGACGGCGCGACGACGCGGCGCAAACTCGGCTCGTTCTCGTACTCGTGCTCGACCGAGACCAGTGATGATATCGACGTTTTACCAAGCCCATTCGGCGCAGCAAGAGGAAGTCTGGGAGGATTTAGTGGCGATGCCGCACATAGAAAAAGACGAGGACATTCAGTGGGAGATGGGAAAGCGAAAAGCGCACCGTCGTCTGGATCGGGCTTTGCCGCATGGAATAGAATACGGCGAACGGTTGGTGACGGGAATGAACTTGTTCCGGTACCAAATGCGAACGGAAGTAATAATCCATTGATGATGAAGGGCAACGCAGCAACGAACGGCATGAATGCAAGTCGAATGGGGAACCCGCAAGCTGGGAGTGGAGAGCATAGTCCAACGGAATCGATCCTTCATCCAGAGAGCCCTCCAGCAACTCCACCAACAACGAGCAGACTACGATCGAAGCTGAAAGATTCGTTGTACCAGATCGACGAGCGTATTCATAGCGAACGACAGTTAGCCAGAAAAGCGCAATCCAAGGTAAAAAAAGTAGTCAAGCAGCCGACGAGCGTCGTGTGGAACTTGTTTTGCGGAGCTCGGACGTCTCAGATCGCCCGCACCGACGGTCTTTCGTTCTTGCATGAGCAGCTGTCGGTGGCAGCTCATAACCGGGCTTTGAATCAGCTGCAGCGCCACAGACGACACATGAACGGAATCCTCCAAATTGTAACATCGCACAATCCAGACTTGGAGCTCACCGAGAAACAGCTCGACTCTTTTGAATCGGCAGAAGATATGCTCGGCAACGATATTAAGTACAGTTTGCTGAGGAAACAAGTGGAATACATGGAATCGAACATGGCGAAGCGGAAAGAGGCTCTTGTGGATGCCAAGCTGAAGAACGGGATGGATTGTTTCGACTTGCCGCGCGCGAAAAACGCGATGTTGGTGAAACTACTGGAAGCGGTGAGCTGGTACCGCCTCGTCCAAACGAATTCAAGAGAAGAATCAGCCTCCTCATCCGTGGTTGCGTCTACATACCGAGATAGCGAGGGTCTAGAGAGTTCATCGTCAGCTCCATCGATTGCGAGCACCTCTCGCTCGCTGCAGGAGATTCAAGTGGAAAAGATCCTGAATGTTTTAGCCGGCGAAGAGTTTTACTCCGATTACAACGAACTGATGTGCAAGGCAGATTGGTGGGAGATCGCTCAAGCTCACTTTGAAAACCTCATTTTCTCGAAACCCGATTCCCGTATTTGCCAGTGGATGAATCGTATGTCGAAGGATGTGGCGACCGTGAGCCAAGAAGCGTTGGACGAAGCTGGAAACGGTAAATACAACGGAAGCACGACTCCGCCCCGAAATGGACGAGTGCTGAGTGAACGGCGCCAATCGTTTTCGGAAGGAGTGCGATCACAGTCTATGCGACTGTTGAACCAGCAGGCACCGAGCTGGGCGAGCGACCCCCAGCCAGACCAGATCTTGGACTTTATGGATCACTTGACCCGACGCATTCGCCGCGAGTTCGACGTCCCGAATGATGTCAACAAGAGTTTGAACGTGTTTATTCAGCGGGCAGTGTATCCGCGCGTGGCAGTGCTTTGCTTCAACCAAAAGGCTGTTCGCGATTCCCAGCGAAAGGATAAACTGTGGCGAAAGAAGTGCGTGGATCTAAGCGGGATCGATATGGAGAATCTGAACGTGCCGACGGAAATCGCGGAAAAGATCCGATCCGAACTACCGAGTCGTCGCATTGCCGCTGCTCGCGGGAAGCGGGTTTACCTGGTTCGCGCGATCGAGGCGTTTAATGGCATGTCGAACATCGTCCCGTGCGACTTGTTGGAGGAGTTGATGCATGGCGTGGTGATTCTGCACCACGAAGCTGCGCTTGTTCTTGGGACGACGCAGTTTTCTGTGGAGACGTTTTTCCCGCTGCTCGCTTATGTGCTCCTGCACTGTCAGCTCCCGCGAATCCACGCGCAGCTGCATTTGCTGGAGAATTATGCGATCACCAACTCGAACGTGAATGGCGAAGAGTCCTACTATGTGTACTGCGTCCATGCCGCGGTGGAATACATTTGCAACTCAGCTGGGCTGTCCGCGTTGCAGTCGAAAGATCCCGAAACGAAGCGCGCTGGCGCAGAGGTCCCGTCGAAGCCAACAGGAAAAGACTCGGATCCGACGGCCAATGGTGTCGTGCATCCAATGTGCCAAGCTGTGTCCGTCCCAGGCGTTTAACCTTCTTCGTTTATTTATGCCGACGATCCTGAATGCCAGCGGTAAATGCATGTGCTTGCTGTGCGTGCGTGCTTTTTATTCTCTCTTTTACAACTAAACTGAATGGACACAGACACCAATGCACTGAAGCTTGCAGGTGCAAGTCTTTGCTGTTGCTGTCTTCGTTTACCTCATTCTTCAACACTTAGTGTGGTTTCGGCACATGTCCATCCACGTAGAAGTTGCGCGTTGCCTTGGGCAAAGTCACGGTGGTTCCTTCAAAACTTTCATCAACGATCACTTGGCAACCCAGACGCGACCTGGAGACACACAATAACAGCACTCGCGCGAGTTAGCTCTCTCTCTTGCTGGCAATGGAGGACACTCCCTCCCTCCAACACACACACACAGACTCACGTATCGGTCAATCCAAACGCCATGTCGAGCATATCCTCTTCGTCTTCGCACGCCAGCTCCAGTTTCTCAAACACATCGTCTTCCAGAACGACGTGGCACGTCGAGCACGCCATGGACGACTCGCAGGCTCCTTCGAGATCAATGTCGTTGGCATGCGCAACTTGGAGCAACGACATCCCAGTCTTCGCATCTACTTGTTGAATCGATCCGTCCCGCTTCTTAAAGTTTATGTGTACACTGTGCACAGTACACACGTATGCGTGGACATGCAATGCAAGTAGTTAGCACCATGCGCGCACGAAAGAGCGCAGAGCCAGCATCATTCTTACGTTGGGTTGGACGCAAACTCCGACATGTCGCCATGCGCAACTGCAATATCATCAGCAAATCGAATACAATCGCACACATGAGGAAACCCCACCAAAGAGACTCGCAGTATCCAACTGTGACTGGATACGCACCGAACGAGGTCGCGTGCAGGAAGCGGGTGCTTCGTCGCGCCGCACCCAAGAAGAAGCGCTTGCCGATCGCTGCTGCCAACATGATTGCTCTGCTGTGTTTAACAATTTGTTGCTGGGTATGAATAATCTGATGGTTTGTGTGGATAGCGCATTCAACATGAGCTCCTGTATTACATCCAACCACACACCTCCCTTTCACGAAACTCCCCATTTCCACCAATCGCGTGGCTGATTAGTACAGAACCAGAGTGTTGGATCTGATTCGTGACTAGTACCCGGTTTGATTGGCTGAAAGTACCCACCTGATGCATCTGATGCCAGCACTCCCTATTTTGCAAACCTCTCGAAAACACAAAATGGGAGCGACGATCCATGTGATGCTCACTCGAATGGTATCGTGTGTTTTCTTGCGAGTGCCGCGCGAGTGTTCGCAGTCGTGGATGAGATGGGAACCACGGACGCCCAAGTATCGTTGGTGCAAGTATTTTGTCTTTTTGAGAGTATCACTTTTGTTGTATTGTGTTTTAATCTATGACGACAGCGCAGCGATGGTACCGTTGATCCCAGCGCCAAGAATGCACGCGATGCCCGTCACCCACGAACCCATTCTTGCAAGCGGCATCTGACGCGCAAACGCCAATGTGTGCGAAATCCGAGCCATGGTGTACAGCGCCAGTACGACGCTAGTCGTAGTTTGGTTCCCACCGGCGACGATGGAACTCCAGAACACCACGAACGCCATGGGCATCGACTCCAGATCGTTTTGCACAATGCGCTTCCACCGCAATTCGTCGTCCACGGCCAACTTGATGGCTTTGTCGTCGCCGTCTGCGTTTGTGCGGAAGGTTTGGTTTGGCTGACCTTTAGCCATGGGCAGCTTGTTGTCTTCCGGAGCGCGTGTGCCGGCACTGAACGCCTTGCGTCCTTGGATCATCGTCGTCGCGAGGAACTTGACGTAGAGCACCGAGGCGCAGACCGCAAAGACCTTGACGTCCGTGCGATCGTTCTCGCGGGTTTCCAAGAAGCCGACCATGCGCACTGTTGCGGTTGTTGCGCAGCTCCAAAGCGAATTCGATTGTGGCTGGTTCGCTCATCCGGATTTGGTGGCGCAATGATAGAAAAGGAGCACTCCTCGTCATCCAGTGTGATCCATGGATCCTTCCTCTCCTGGCAGTGAGCGACGCCGCTGAGATGGGAAACGGTGTGTTGTAGAGCATGTTTACTCACACATAAACCGACCAATTCGGATGCGCCTGACGTGGTCAGGCACGTTAGCCAGTGTCCACATTGGCACAGAAACCGAGCAAGCAGGTCAGACGCAACAAGTAAGTTGGCTCCATTCAGAGCATCTACGGTATCTTGAGCCGCCAACTTGGTCAGACACTTCCGATGCCGCAAGGTCAGGCGCACGAACGGGATGGTTTGTCCGAGACGCGATACAGTGCTCGATCCTGAGGTCACCTCTGTGTGTTTGGTATCGTTGACCGAGGTGAGTGGAGATGCAGGTGTCGAGGCATCGACCATACAAGCGTTGTCATGGATACACACCGCAGCGTTCACTGGGACGAACACCAATTTCCTTTTTTGTCAAATTGGTGTTTATTTTGTCAAGAAAGTCTGTCATTCTGCCGCAAGGTCCATTTTATACACACTCGCAGCGAATCCTCGAGGTCGTTTCGACATTGCGTTTCACTCTTTTGCCACGAAATGGATTAAGTTCGGTTGCATCCCCATCGATGTCGTGCACGCGCACTTAAAGAGACAATTTTATACTGAAGGAGCGACAATGCGCACTTAGACCTTTTCTTTGATGGTGATGTGGCGCACACTTTTGACCACATAACCGGCGCAGTGTGTTCGCGAGTGTTGCTTGACTTTGGCGAGTGAGCAGATCATCGAAGAAAGGAGGTGTTTGATTCGTTCTCCATGCCAGGCGCGAAGGAGAGCTCCCAGTCTCCCTCTTTTAGCGACGCGATGACGAGAGCTTTATCGGCGTCCAGGCAACACCAGCAGCAACACCAGCAGTTCCAGAAGATGAAGAAACCCAGCGGCGCGAAGAACAAGAACAACCACCACTATCAGCAGCAGACAGCTCCTAACAATGTCCTTTCTGGACGAGGCAAGCACGCACACTGGACCTCCAAGAGGAAAAGCGACAAGCCTCCGTCTGGTTCAAAGCCCAAGGCGACAGGATGTGCGATCCATACTCTGCCGCAGGAGATGGTGCAGCTGCTGCTCCCGTTCCTCACGTGGAAGGACACGACGGCGATGATGCTCGTGAACACCAACTGGTCGAGGATCGTGCTGGCCGCCAAGCAGACCCACTCGGAGTGGAAAAACACAGTGTGCATCGCGCAAAACGCCGATGCAAGCCTGGATTTGCTGCGAAGAAACGACCGTGGGTGCCTAAATGCGCGGTTTGCACCGAATCTGATCATAATCACTGTCGGCGCGGGCGATTCGATCCCGTTTAAAACGGGCGGCCACTGGAAGCACCTCGCGATGACGCTCGAGAGTGAGAAGTTGGTTCCAAAGGGCTGTCCCGTGATGATGCTGTACACACCACTTGGGGTTATGGGCACGGGCAGTGAAGCCACGCCAGAGGTAATGCGGGAGTATGAGGAGGAACTCGGGGAAGACGGCGACGAACCGACCAAGACCATGACGCTTTCGATCACCGTCGCACATTTACCAGGTACCTCTGTTGAAACAGCGGTGTTTGATCGCAAATGGCTGCGGCAACAAGCCCGAGGACGTGGTGACGAGGCGGAATACCCATTCACAGAGATCGATGGCGACAGCGGAATGGACGACAGCGATACCGAGCAAAATGTGCCTTCGTTCCTGATGTTCAGCGTGAACGCGAACAGCTCGGAGGAACTGACTCCGATTGTGTCCAAATGGCATCCAGGCGCGTCGATTGTCGGTGGTATTTTCCCATTCGCGGATCGCTGCATCCCGATGGCTGTGTACAAACGCTGCTCGCTGCACGCAAAAGAGGCGTCGCGCCATCACAAACTAGCCCGGAAAGCCAAGCAAACCTCCTCGTCATCGTCAAGCGCTGGTCAGCTGGACTTCCCGACGAACTTGCTGATCCGTTTCCATGGCCAAGTCGGGATCCGCGACTTCTCGTCGTGTGGGTTCCAACCAATCACTCCAGTGGTTCAGTGCGAGACCATCTCGACGGCGTATTTACTGGATCAGTTTGCGCACTATCGCGCGTACGAGACCGTGCTGTGGCGCAATCCAAGTACTGGCGAGGAGATCCAGTATCGTATGATGGATTTGCTGCGGCAATACGGCTCGTTTGCAAGGGAGAACTCGCTGAATATTTATTCGTGTGGCAAGCTGGAGCCCGTGCAAGCGATGGTGAAGGCGGCGAAGGAGTATATCGAGCAGGACTTGATCTCAGCGTCTCCAATCGCGGAAAGAATACAGCGCTTGGATATGCTTATCTGTACTGCCGGTGGCGATGTGTTGTCCATGGACAAGCACTGGGAGCGAGGAGATTATGGCTTTGTGGCGGTTCAAATCGCAGACTGTGGGAAGATCGCGCACACAATCGCCCTCAAGTCGCTCAAAGCCCGCATGGAGCAGAAGAGAGAGACGCCGCTCGGTGCATTCGTGATCTCCTGTGCGCTGAAAGGCACAGAGTTGTACGGCGAAAAAGACGCCGAAGCCAAGATTTACGACAAGATCTTTCCGGGACTCCCGTTGAATGGGTTCTTTTCCGGTGGTGAAATTGGACCCGTAGCGTTCCCGCTCGGACTTCCAACGTGCCTGTCAGTGAATGCGCCGCAATTACAGTCGAACACAACGTGTGGCGCAGTATTCTACCTCAAGAACTCCACACCAGTATGACCCCCCCAGCAGGCTGCATCTGAACCACGCTAGCTCAGCTGTCCGATGCATGATAGATGGGGGTAACGAGTATGCTGGTAGGGATGAAGGTGGGCGATGTATACTCGATGGAAGTTTTGGTGCTTTGCGCTGTGCGTGCGTGAGATTCACAAGTGAGACGGTGCCGCAGGCGGACTGGACATTGGGCATTTGGTACTCGATGTTCCAGTGGCGTGTGTGCAGTGGGGATTTACACGTGCATGCATGTAGTTGCTATGGAAACGCATTTGAAGTCGTCCAAGTGGTTTGTGTCACACTCTCGAATGCAAAACAAAGCAATTATCTAGCAGTGCCAGCAGCTTTGCGTTCATACGCGCTCCCCTCTTTGGCATTCAGTGATGGTGCAAAGTGGTCATCATGTAGCCATCGATCCTCAAATCGTTGATGCGTTTCCCAGACAAAAGCAATCGAACCAACGTTGGTTATTTTCCCCTTTTTTTAGCGCAATGTAACCAACATTTGATTATGTGACAAAAAGAGAGAGAGAGAGGGGAGTAGGGGAAGGGGATTTGGACGTTCTTATAGAGAGAGACGCACCGTGCCGGTTCTTCTAGGTGCGAGATCGGTTGTTGTGCACTCGCTCGATCTTTGACGTGGCAACATTCCCCCCAAGAACTCAAACGCGCAAAACACACCGCGAAAAGCGAGCAAGACGCGCGCTCCGCACAAGGGAATTCTCCATCGCCCCCCCTCCCCTCCTTCCACGCGACTCCCTGTACACAGAGGGAAGCAAGTGTAGTTCACGAGCGCTCGATCGCTGTCCTTCATACCCTCCAACGTGCTGTACGAGCGAAGCGACCAAGCATCCAAACTCGGAAAGAAAAAGAGAAGAAGAAAAAAACCATGTCGGCGATCTCACAATTCTACATTCTCTCGAACCGCGGAGACACGATCATCTTTAGTGATTTCCGCGGCGACGTCGACAGCAACTCGGCCGAGATTTTCTTTCGTAAAGTGAAGTTCTGGGAGAAAGGGGACGCGCCGCCATCATTCAACGTCGACGGTGTGAATTACCTGTATGTGAAGAAGAACGCGTTGTATTTTGTCGCGACGACGCGGTATAATGTGAGCCCGGCGTTTATTTTGGAGATGCTCACGCGTCTGTGTCGTGTGTTTAAAGATTACTGTGGGGTGTTGTCGGAGGAAACGCTGCGCAAGAACTTCATCTTGTGCTACGAGTTGCTCGATGAGACGCTCGATTATGGGTACGCGCAAGACACGAGCACCGAAGGTCTCAAGGTGCACGTGCACAACGAAGCCATTCTGGTGGGCGATGCGGCTCTCGCGAAGCCAAAGCCAGGTGCAAAGTTCATGTCCCGAAATACGAACATCAAGGCCGCGAGTGCTGTCAAGAAACCCGTGGCCACTGCAGGACAAAGCTCGAAGAAGCAAGACGATAACGAGTTGTTTTGCGATATTCTCGAGCGTCTCAACGTGGTCTTCTCTTCGGGCGGCCAAATGCTCAACGCATCGATTGAAGGTCGCATTCAACTCAAGAGCTACCTTTCGGGCAACCCTGAGCTGCGTCTTGCGTTGAACGAAGACTTGGTGATCGGAAACGCTGGTCCTCGCGCGTACGGGCAAGTCGTGTTGGACGACTGCAACTTCCACGACTGCGTGCAGCTGGACGAGTTTGAGCGTGACCGCGTGCTGATCTTCCAGCCTCCAGATGGTGAGTTCACGGTCATCAACTACCGCATCACGGGCGACTTCCGTGCGCCGTTCCGTATTTTCCCGTTCGTTGAAGAGCTGTCGCCCACGAAAATCGAGATGGTGCTCAAGATCCGTGCCGATATGCCGGAAAACAACTACGGCGCGAACGTGATCATCCGCTTCCCTGTTCCGCAGAACACGGTCGCCGTGTCGTGCGACATCGGGAAGAACACTGCGGGTCAGTTGGCGGAGTACCGCGAGAATGAGAACCAGGTGCGTTGGGCGGTCAAGCGCTTCACGGGCGGCACCGAGCTGACGCTGCGCGCCAAGATCACGCTCGGGTCGCCAAGCCCGCATGTGCGACGAGAGATTGGTCCTGTGAGCATGAACTTTGAGATCCCAATGTACAATACGTCCAGCTTGCAAGTGCGCTACCTGCGTATCCCCGAGCACGCGCGCCACCCGAACTACACGTACAAGCGATGGGTGCGCTATGTGACCCAGTCTAGTTCATACGTGTGCAGAATTTAACCAAAAGTCCTACATACCTAGCGTTTGCATTCTGACCAACAAATGCGTTTTGTTCATTTCAGTTCGGATACAAAAATCAAAAACTCCATATACCAACAACAACAACAAAACAAAAACAAAAAAACAAAAAACAAAAACAAGACCACCTATATGTGTACAACTTTTGTTCCATTCTTGTGGTTTGCTTTGTGTGTGATCATCTGCTTGGGTCTTTCTATTATCCATTGGTTAGCGTTGCGAGTCTTGCTTCTTTTTTTCTCCCCCCTCATTAGAACTGACCAAATTGTGTCTCCTGCGGGGTATCTGTGTGTTTGTTGAGGGGAAAAAAACAACAACAACATTTTTACGCAGAGACCTTGGTCTTCGTGCTCAACTCGTGGGCCGTTTGCGTGAGGTCGCGCAAGATGTCGCACAAACGCTTGTGGTTGAACACACGCGTTGGGTATCGGTCTTCGGTCAACTTGAGGTGGTGCTTGTTGGCGTTGTAGCGAGGACCCGCGAGCTGCTTGACGACCTCGAGACCGTCCTTGCTCAGACCCGAAAAGCACGACAACGGCACTTCCATCACCACCTTCGTGTCGTACGTGTTCTTGTCGTCGATGAAGAGGCGCTCGTCAAAGTCTTCCAAAGGGCAATTGAGCGTCATCTGGATGGCTTCGCCGTTGAACAACTCGTGGATCTGCGTTTGCCACGACACTGCACACAAAACAAGACAAGGATTAATACAACCACACCACAGCCTACAGAGATGCGCACGGGTAGTGGGAAAACGATATACATACAATCTAAGTACGGCGTGAAGTCTGCGAAAATCTGTAGCTTTTCCACTTCGTGCTTCATCGAGTCGTCGAACCCTTCAGGGAAGTCTTCGCTCCAGTACGCAGGGTAGTCAAACACTTCCAACTCGGCTTCTGGTTCCTTTGGCGCGTTCTTGCTGTTCGAGAACGAAAACGTCTTCTTCTTGCGGTACTGCGGCTTGCTGTCCTTGTTGCCGTCGGCAGTCGCGACAGCATTGTTGCTGTTGCGCTGCTTCTTGTCGTCGCCGAAGAGCAAGTTGCGACCCTTGTTGGAGCCGGCGTTCTTGCGGTTGCTGTTCTTGTTGAAGGTGCTGCTGCGCTGCGGACCGTCGGTCGACATGGCGCGCGCCACGACGCACTTGGCGTTCGTCGCGAGCAGCTCCGCGGCGGCCGCGGTGCTCGTCGTGCGTGCGATCAGGCTCAGCATATTGGACGTCGCGCTTCCGATTCCTACCTGGCCACGAAAAAGCTCATCTGTGTGCGCGAGTCAAAACCTCAACCGCGTAAAACCTTGGCAGCAAGCTGCAATAGGAAACTCTATGGAGCTCGAAATGCGAAAAACCTAAAACCTCGTCTTGGATCACTGAGGCAATAAACGTTGTCACCACTCATTTCTATCGCAAAAATGTGGCGGAAATGCACGGAAGTGAGCGCTTTGTGTGTGTGCGCGAGCGTTTCCTGATGCTGCATGTGTGTGTGTGTGTGTATGTGTGTGTCGCTTTGTGTGTATCGATGTATCGTCTGCTGTTGGACTCGCTGCATAAAGAAAGAGCTCTCTCTGGGTATGCATTTCCTCTATTTCCAGAGAGAGACGCTTTCCCACAGATCCCGCGCTGTTTCTGCAGTGTGAGCGGGATGGTCCTTTGCAGATATCGACATGGCGGCGGAGAGAGAGAACGAAGGAAAAGAGTCAAGCGACGGGATCGGTGCAGGAGCCACCCCCCACAGGACCATTGCGTTATTATGGTATCAACGACATCAATGCTAGCGTCCTCTTGAAACAGAGAGGACACCGGGATCGCGGGATCCATGATCGCTCTTTTAGCACTAAGGTGACGAAGGTATTCGTTCGTCTTCTCCCGATCTCCCGAAAACGGTAGTTTTTGGAACTTGGTTCTTTCCCCTCAATCTCTGTTGCCACGATGAGCACTTATCCTGCTGTGCAGAGACGCATTGCCCCGAGGAATCAAACTCATCGACATCTTTGTTCTTCCTGCATGCATAATTGCGGATGTGTGTTTTTGTGTCTATGATAATAATCCTTTCACAAAAGAGCACACCATATCCTCGAGCAAAATCCCATATCTTTCCCCTTTTTATCAAAATCATCATATGATGCAGGTTCAACAAACACCACTCGATCTGTTTAGAGAGGCTTATGCGTTATCGGAGTCCATTTTTGCAATTTTTGCAGCTTTTTGGCAGTCTTGGTGCATTATATATTGAGGTGGGAGCAACCAAAGAAACCAAAATCGAGACACACAAATGGTCTCGAAAGCACCGACGACCTGTCCGCTTCTTCTGGAGAGCCATGCGCTCATTGACTCGCTGGGGTACGTGGACACCGAGTTCGACAGCCAGCACACGCGCAATGTCGTGCAGCAGCTGATCCGCGCCGAGATGACTACGTTCGCGCCGTCGCAAGAGTATTTGGCGTTCCTGCCCGACTACACACCCGAGTTCCGCGACCATCCGCGACTGCAGAATGAATACAAGCGCGTGGCAGCGAACATTCCGCTGGATGCGATCGATATGAACCGGTACCAGGTCAAAGAACCCACGGGCACCCATGCAGATGACGTTGCTGCGTGGGAAGCCGCCATCAAGCAGTTGCAGGTGCAGCTTGAGCATCAGAACAACCGGTATGTCGAGAGATCCGATGTCTTTTTGTGTTGGTGGACGAACGCGCCGAGGTTCATGATGCGTGTTTTGTGTGTTGTGTGTCTGCAGAGTGACAAACCTGGAGCTTCAGCAAGCGTACGGAACCAAATTGTGGAAAGTGAAGGCTGCGGTGCTTGATGGACTCAATGCGCAATACTCGCATGTGCTGAAGGAAACGAAGACCGAGTCCGAAGCGATTAACGTCAAGAGAAAGCAAGATCAGGTGCTGAACGCGACGAAATTGCAGAACTACCGACGCAAATACCTTGCGTTGCTCGACAAAAATGACTCCATTAAGGTGAGAGATGCACCGTTGGGAAGGTGGATTTGCTCAGCCGATTGCCTGACGCCTTGCATTTGTTCTTTTTGCAAATACAGAGGGCATGCGACGCGCAAGAGCGCCGTTTGCTCAAGAAGAGTAGAGCCGAGTAGAGACAGCGGAGTTGTTTGCCCCAGTACCGACACACAAGGGATGTACAACGCCACGCATCCATGCGAGTCTGTCGTGGTGCTTGGTTTAAAGTATGTGTCTGTATTTGCGTGGGTTAATTCTGTATAGTTTTTGCTTCGCTGGTGTACACCTCGCGGCACACTCACTGCCTGCAAGTCCATGCGCACGGAAGCAATACAAAAAAGGATATGATGTACAACAGAGAAAAAGGAGCAGCAGAACGTTTCAAAATGCTCATTTGGTGGTGCTGGCAGTAGTCGCATTCGCAGCAGCGGTCGCATTCGCAGCAGTCGGCGCCGTAGTCGTGGTCGTACCAACGGTAGCAGAAGACGAATCCGAGCTTCCCGAAGAAGCGGTGGTGGAGCCCACGGTCTTGGAGAAACATGGGATGATGCCGTTTCCCTTCAGTTTTTGTAAGCCCACGGCGTAGTCTTCGTTGTAGTCGTCCCACTTCTTGTCCGCGTACAACCCGAACTGCCAATTGTCGCCCGTGCCTTTCGGCACGTACACATCGTTAAAGTCGTACTCGCCATCTGGATTCAACGCCCACGAGAAACCTCCGACCATCCCCTTGTCGTCCGCATACTCGATGAGGAGGTCGATCACACGCGTGCTCGTCTTGCCCGCCAAGAGCTCCGCAGCGCCATAGATTCCACCGAACTCGCCGTAGAAAGTCGGGATCCCGGATTCCGTCATCACATTGCCGAACGATTCGTCGAGCACTTTCGTCAGCGCGGACTTTAGCAGAGCGTTTCCTGCGGTGGTGTTGGGGTATTCCTCGACCGTAACTCCGCCAGTGCTGGTCGCCGCTTGCTTGGCGAAGAAATAGGCTGCTGGGTACACGCTTGGGGAATAAAAGTGAGGCGCAAAGACGATCTTGTTGCTCGGAGTCAGCTTGATTGGGTTCTTCGTCGCGTTCTGAAGACTGGCGCCGTACCAGTCGCTGTACGTCATGTTGTTGCCGTTGATCTCCTTCACTTGGTTCTGCGCGTAGAGTCCCTCGACGACAATCAACCAGTTTGGACAGATCTTCAAAATCTCAGCGCCGATTTTCTCCACCGCGCGAGGCCAGTTCTGCGCCGCAGGGCAGTACGCGTCTGCGTCATCTGCAGGCCAGCATCCCCCCACCGGCTCGTTTTTGATATCGATACCGATGATATTGTACTGCAAGTCGTTACACAACTCGGTCGCCAAAGTCTGGAACATCTTGATGATCTGTGCCAGCGGGTAATCGTCCGTGTACCACAGATGCTCCGAGGTATCGGCGGTGAACTCTGGGTCGATTTTGTGCAAATCCAAGAGCACTGCAATTTGCTGCTTCGCGAGTCCCTGGACGATCTTCTTGATCATATCAATGTAGGTGCCAACGTTTAGATCCGTGGCAAGGCGACTCACAAACTTGGTGGTGTCTGGCGCCGAGTTTTCAATGATCATCTTGGCGTTCAGTGGGAGACGCACGGCATTGATCTCCATTTTGTTCAGCTTCGCAGCGATCGTGTCCTGAAAAGAAGCCAATAGGAACCACCGATTAATTCCGAATGATAAAAGATGGAGCTGTCAGCCAATATTCCACGTAAGAAAGCTTACCAGGTCGCTCTGGCCGGTAGCGAGACCGTGGGGAACACCTTCAACGTTCTCCATGCCACTCCAGTTGATACCGGTGAAGCGGACTTCAACCTTTGCGTTGTCATCTCCACCCGTAGCATACAGTTTGCCCTTGTCAGTCACATAATTTGGGAGCTCGCAAACTGTCGTAAGAGATAGTGCGCACAAAGGAGATCAGATCAATGCCGCTGCAGCAAACGAACAAAGCCAGCTCCGACAACTTACTCTTAATCGGGATCGACTTCTTCGCGATGTTGGGCGTGTTGATCTCTTCGGAGAGCTCCTGCTGGGTCTGTGCCTTGTCGTACTTATCGATCGCAAAGTACGTGATCGCAGCCAGCGCCCCTGCTGTCACGACCAGCAGAAAAAGCGCACCCGGCCACACTTTCTTGCGTCCGGAATACTCTCGCTTCTTGGTTTCGTTTTCGTCCAACAAGCCGACGGTGATATCAGGGTGCGAGTTCCCTGCCGCGCCTCCAAATCCAGCCGTCATGCGGCCGCCCATCGTCGGTCGCGCATGCATATCGACGCTGTTGTCCAAATAGCTCCCATAGAGCTCTTCGGCGGACGTATCTTTCCACACATGGGTGCCGCTGTGCTCCGACTCGGCTGGCGAGTCCTGATACATGGTGCGCAACGGGTAATTTTGAGGTTGCGGAGCGTCCTGGAGAGTGGGGAGCAGCAAGAGACGCGTCAATCGAGAGAGAGAAGATCGGCACTCTCGGACGGCGCGCAAATGCAGTTCGATGGAGAGCGCGAGGTGGCGTGAATGGAGGGATAAAGAAAGCCTGCTTTCCTTCTCGGTTGTCTTCCCCGATCCTTTGCGCTCACTGGTCGAAATGCGTAGAGACAGTGGAGCTTTTGGCTGTCGATGAGAGCTGACCTGAATACCGAAAAATTGGCTTCCGAAACGACTCGCGTTGTCGATCTCTGCTACATGCCATATCCTCTGTAACTAGTTGGAAACGAGTGCATTCATTGATACAGTATGGTCGTTCTGCAGTGCTGAATGTGTGGATATGGGATTCCAAAGTGCCTCCCTTCTTTCGATGTATGCGCTAAAGCAGTCAATATGTGCTCGATTTGAGAAGAGAGGGCATCGTTTTTTTCGTTATCGTTGTGGATGGTATTTTGGGGGAGAGAGAAGTTACTGGAGAGGATAGGTGCGTGCGGGTAGGGGTTGGTTTGATTGGCTCAATCTTTTGTACCATACGACAGTCGTCATCGGGTTGTCGAAAAGGAAAAAGAAAAAAGCCACACCATGTTTCTGTCGATGTTTTAAACACATCGCTCTCACGAAAGCATCCTGCGAACTTAAGCAAGGTTTCCGTCCATACTCGTCGCTTCAACATTGCAAAACCATGCACCGAACGCATCCGCTCCGAGAAAAAGCGCCTCTGAACACAAAGACATGGGAAATGACGTAGTGAACGACGACGATGACAACGGAGACGAGAAGACGTGCGTGCATCTCTCTGTGGGGGAACCAAACCGATGGACAGCGGCGTCGTCGGCGAGATCAGGCAGCGTTGAATCTCCGACACACACTGCGTCTGACCACTTCTGTGCTTTTTTCTTGCCTTGAGACCTGGAACGCGCCTTTTGTCGCACGAGATTCACACACACAATGCGCACTTTTCCTCTCGATTTATATGCTGCTTCTATTCCATGTGCTGATGTCGCATTCGTCGGATCTCGCTTTTTCGACTTCAACCGAACGTCCGCAAAGTTCGCGATGTCGTAACCTGTTTAAAACCCTAGTCTGTTTACCCCCTCCCCTCGCCTCCATCCGCCAGTCGCAAGCAACCGGATCTCGCATCACATCATCCCATTGGCTGAAAAGTGTGTGGACCGGTTCGAACCGCTGTGACCTTCATCCTTTCATCGGACCGGATGCTTAAGTGCGGTTTTTCTCTTTTGTTTTGGGAACCTGTTTGTGTTTGTTGTCTTGACTTTGTCAACTTGGCACACAAACACATCGAGAGCGAAAGCGTCAGATCCAAAACGACACACAAGCTCCCCCCACACACACACATTGGCAGGAAATCTCGACCCACGTAGCACGCGAGCGAGCTAGTGAGTATGAGCACGATGGAGCTCAAGGCGACGAGCTGCGATGCCCATGCCGGCGCAACTGCTGCACACGACACGCAACAACAACTTGCGCACCATCAGCTTTCGAGTGCGCAGGAAGAAGACGCCGACAACCTCTACCCCGCGCTCTTTGAGTGGACGCAGCCGGGCACGACCGTCGGTATCACCGGCACATTCAGCAAGTAAGTGTGTCTGTGGTGGTGCTGCCTTGTATAGCTCAATGTACCTGTGCGTCTCTCTAGTTGTGGGGAAATGGATGTGCGAATGCAAACAGAGATTCTGATGCATTGTGGTGGCTGTTGTCCTTTGTGGTGGCGGAACTTGTAGTTGGGGGTCGCAGATCTTGTTGAAGCCACATGCGCCTGCTGATGGCGAACATGCGAGCCCTGGGGAAACAGGCTCTTTTCTTAAGCTCTATCTTCCGGTCGGGTTGCATTTCTTCAAGTACTGTATCGATGGCGCATGGAAATACGACCCGGAAGTTGCGTTTGCACCGGACGAGTACGGCAACTTGAACAATTTCATCAAAATCACGGAGCAGATTGACCCGACGACGAAGGAGAAAGTGGTGCAGCACCCGATCCGAACGATTATTCGCGACGGCAAAAATGGACTTCCTGTGATGAACCCGATCGCGACCGAGGAGTTGATGAAGATCCGTCAACAGACGTCGCCCGCGTTGAGACCGAGCCGATCGCCGCCAGCGAAAGAGCGCTTGACTCGCATCACCCAATCTCTTGGCGGTGGCGAAGCGCCCCAACTCCTTGCACCGCTGCATGCACCACAGGATACCACCGATTCCGAATATGGCATTAATGTCGATGACCACCACCACCACCACCACCATAGCGGCGGCCCTCGCTCCCGCTCTGGGACGCTGACACGCTCGAAGAGTGAGAAGTCAATAACGCCACATGGAAGCGGCGTCGCGGATGAGATTACGCCAAAGTACTCGAATTACCTGGACAATGCAATCTCCAGCTCGGTTCTTCTTGCTGCTACAACGCAGCACTTCGGAGGCGACCTTGTGACGCAAGAGCACAATATGCGCGCTCAGCTTGGCGGCCATCGCTCCTTGCTGGTAACGGTTCCGCATGAAGGCGTCAAGCCTGCTCCGCGCCGACGTGGCAAGATGATTTTGTTCCTCGTTGGGCTTCCTGGTCGAGGAAAGACGTTCATCGGTCACGTGCTAGCGCGTCACCTCACGTGGATGGGCCACCAATCGAAAGTGTTCAACACTGGCGAGTACCGCCGAAAGCTCGTCGGTGTGAACATGAATCACGTCTTCTGGGACCCGCGCAATGAAGAATCGTATCAGATCCGAACGGACCTTGCGAAGCAGTGTTTGGAAGACTCGATCGTCGCGCTTGAGAGCGACAATTGCGATTGTGTGATCTTCGACGCGACGAATGCGACGCGAGAACGACGCGTGATGCTTCGCGAAGAAGTCATGAAACGGTACAAGTGCGAGATGATGTTTATCGAGTCGATCTGCGAATCGCCCGAGCTGATTGCGTCGTCGGTGAACGAAATGAAGCTGAACTCGGCGGATTATGCCGCTCAGACCATGGAAGAGGCGGCGGAAGATTACAACAATCGCATTTCGCACTACCAGTCCGTGTACGAGCAATTAGACTCGGAGCTCGAAGACGTGCCGTTCATCAAAGTGATTGACGTCGGGCGACAGATCTTCTGCAACCAAATCTATGGCTACTTGCAGTCGCGCATCATGTTCCTCATGGCGAATCTGCAATTGCGACCACGACCCATTTGGCTCAGTCGTCACGGTGAGAGTATGTATAACACCCAAAAGCGCATTGGCGGAGACGCTCCTCTGAGTGCGCTGGGGTCGCAGTACGCGGTGCAGCTGGATCGATTTATCGAGGCGTATTACCCGACTCCAGATACGGAGTTGGCCGTGTGGACATCTACGATGCTTCGAACTGGCATGACTGTCGAGCGCATCGCTGCTCGCGGGCGATCGGTTGTGAAGTGGAAGCAGCTCGACGAGATCGATGCAGGCGTGTGCGATGGCATGACGTATGAGCAAGTCGCCGACGAAATGCCGGAGGAGTATTTGGCTCGAAAGAACAACAAATTGTACTACAGATACCCGCGCGGAGAGTCGTACCAAGATGTGATCCACCGACTGGAACCAGTGATCACCGAGCTGATGCGCATGGACTGCCCCGTGCTGATTGTGGCGCACCAAGCCATTTTGCGCGTGCTCTACGCGTACTTGACGAACAAAGCGCCGTCCGAGTGCCCGACGCTTAATATCCCGCTGCACGTGGTCATCCAGTTAACCCCAAAGGCGTATCAGTGCGAAGAAGTGTGGCATCGACCGATGTAGCCAACGAGACCTCTATTTGCGTTTTCTTTCCTCTATCAGCCTCATTTCTTATGATACGCGATGTGTAGATAATACAACTCGAGTCGATTGTTCTTGCTGCCCACAGCGGTGTCGCGGAGTTCCCATTGCAATTGCGTCTCCTGCGTCACAAACTCGAGGAATTTGTCGATTCCATCGGCGTTTCTGCGCTCGACGCCCATGATCACGACGCACTTTTGGTTTGCTTGGCAGAGAAGCTCCATGGTTTGCGCGAGCGGTTTCCAGGATTTCCCATACAGAGGCTCGTAGATGCAATCGCACGAGAGCACAATATCGATCGGTTCGTTTGGGTTTTCAGCAAAATACGCGCGCGTCTCGGCAACCCCCCAGCTCAGCGGACGCGCCACAATCGTGCCATGATCGGCTCTGTTGTAGTCGCTGGGGATGCGGAGCACTTTGGCATTGTCCTCCAGGTTGCGATGCATTAATTCCAGGAGCTCGTCCTGCTCCGTGATGATCACATCGCGAGCGCCGGCGATGCGTGCGGCCATGCCTGGAACTCCACTGCAGATGCGGGTCAACCAGCCCACACACACACACACTTTCATTAGCGATAAACCCCCACGCAAAGCAAACGTGTGCTTGGAAAAGCAAAATACTCACATCCCAGCGCCGAGCTCAATAATACGCAAGGTGTTGTCTGGAGCACTCATCTCGCTCTTGTATTGCGCCAAGAAATGTTTCGAGAGGTAGATCGCAGCATCCCACAGGAGGGTTCCAGCCCAGGCAGCTCCCGAGAAAAGCGGTGCCAGCTCGTCTTCTTTCTGTGCTCAACCAACAAACGAGTCAGCTACCATGTCGAATGCAGACCGAGCTACCGGGGAGCTCGCTAGCGCATAAACGCAATGCATACCAGTACTAGCGAGAGCGCGAGGTCTTGTCCGTGGACGCGCACGCGGATCGTCTCCTCCACGCGGTCGACGTTGTCTTCCATAAACACCTCCATGAGCTCCTCGTTCGCGTCCATTTTCGCGATAGTGACTTGCGAGCCACTCCAAATGTCCCAAAACCACGGTCCTCACTATTCGTCGCGGTCAATAAAGCAGGGTCAGACATCGCACTTTGCAGAACAAAAAAGAGGCAGCATTATTGTGAGAGAGCGAACTTTGTGATCTAAGTGCGCAGTGCAACCGACAGACGAACTTAGAAGAACACACAAAAGCGCTGAAAATGCTCTTAAAACGAACCACTATGTCGCATAAAAGTAAGTGCTTTGTTGTTTATCGGAAGTAAGCGCAGCATACAAGTATTTGTGGTAAATTATCAAAGAGTAGTACATTCAAGAGTCGAATTGGACAAATTCAGTGCAGAAAACGACCAAAATCGCGTTCGGAGTCGGCAAAAAGATTATATCTTGAAGAATGTAGAGAGCATTCCTTAAGTTCGCAGCAATTTCTGTTTTTCCATTCGGAAATTAGCGCGAACATACTAGGTTGGATTATCTTTTCGACAGTTTCATAGTCTATATGTGCACAATTTTCTTGATCTTTAGAGTGTTGGTCGGAAATAAGCGAGCATATTCTCTTTCGTGGTTTTATCAACCGGAATTACATGTCAGCGTACTTTGCTCACTTTCGGAAATAAACGACCACTAACGCTCACGACACTCGTTTGCCTTGCTGATACTGGGGCTTCCGTTATGTACCTCTCCGCAAACGCGAAAGCGCACCTCCCTTAAATTCTACATCTTGGCGTCCAAAGGTGGCAAAAATGCCGGAGGTACGCCGTGCTTCATGCTTCGGAACATCATCTACACGGCGCAAGTGGCATTTTCGCACAGGTTAAACAGCTTGTTGCTGGTCACATCGAGTCAAGGGTGATCAGATTTGATCGAAAAATAGCGTGTTACTTCCACAAACCCCAAAAAGCCAAAAACGACAGTCTTTCTCATGTGTTGATCATGCTTTCATCGCACGGCGTTCAGATGCTGCAAGAGGGAAACAACCGATGCTGCATGATGCCATTTGCAAGTGGATTGCAGAGAGTGTTTGATTTCTTTTTTGCATGTCTTTCTTGGGATGCTGGTTGCTTTCCACCACATCATCCGCTTTAACAAATCTCTTTCTCATCAGCAGACTCGCTGAGACCCTATCGTTCACAGAAAAGTACAAGCTGGCATGCGAGGCACGAAAAGAGAGAGGCTTAGTGGCCATGAATGAACGGGTTCACCCCTTTCTCCTGGTCCAAACTGGCAAACGTGTGGTTCACATCGCGGTGGTTCACTTCGTCCGCGCGGATGCACGTGATCACATCAAACACTTTTGCGTCCTCGGGGAGCTTGTAGTAGTTTCGCGCGATCAGCGGCGCCTGCTCGTTGCTCCATTCTTCGACGTGGCCGTCTTCGATGTCCTTCAACAGACCCGTGTAGGTTTTCACGGCTTCTTCTTCCAAGTACCCCACAAAGCGATGGCACGTTCGAGGGGACACCAGGTACGTCACGAAGAACATGTTGAAGATCACGCCCTGAGCACCGAGGACCATCAGGCGGAAGAACCATCCAGGTTGCTTCATGTTCATGAAGATGAGCAAGTGCATGCGCTCGTTCTCGGCTTCCTCCAAGAGTGTGTGGATCCACCCATAGTCGCGCTTCATGGAGCGTAAGGAGCGCAGGTGTCTCGCCATGCCAGCGACCATGCCGGGGACGCCAGCGACAGA
>JAASGH010000095.1:0-70151 GCA_023334155.1 Globisporangium heterothallicum
GCGCAGGAACAGCGCACGGGTGCCGTTCGCGTGGAGCTTGCGGAGCACGGCTTCGTCGGCGGTATCGTTCACGAAGATCACGACTGCTTCGCATCCGTCAGCGAGTTGCGCCGTGTGCGCGCTGAGTCGGTTCTGGAAGAAGCTATTCCGCAACACACACACACACAATTAGCTAAGCATAACGTTTAGTCAACTCGATTCAAGATGCAAGCATGGACGTACTCGAACTCGTGTTCCGGAGTGAGGCTGACTTGCTCCCCAACCTGCTTGAGCGATTCAATGTCGTAGGAGTGGGCGGAGAAGAACGCGATCTTCATGGCTGCTTGTGCTTGGTGCTTGGTGCTTGGTGCTTGTGCTTGTGCTTGATGTCTGCGTGGTGGATTGACGAATGAGCGAGCACCCACCGACATCCGTGAGCTCTCTGGTTCGATACGAGCTCCTGATTCGATGAGAGCTCTCTCGGATTCGTTGAGTCCTCAGGAAGCAAAGATACGCTCCCAACTCTTCAAGCGAACTTGACGACAGCTGTTACTTCACGCAAAGTTCGCTTCTTTTGTTTGTCTCATTCTGAGAATCGACTCAGTCTGTTAAGTTCGTATGCGCACTTTTGTCAGATAAGCATCATTTGAGCTGGTGGACGATAATGGGAATGGATGTGGTGGAAGCGATCGAGTTGCGGCAGAAAGCGCATCCACCGCTCGCAGGACTGCCACGCGCGGCTGCAATCCATGGTCTGCCACTGTTCATTGGAGAAGCTGACGCTGCCACTGTACGTGCGTGTCATTGTGTGTCTTTCTGTATTCTGGTTGCGATGACAACATGACTGATTCTTGCGATGGTCATGGTTGAGTAGGATGGTGAGCTGCTCCGTGCGAACAAGATCGCAACAGTTGTGTCGCTTGGCACAGGCGATATCGCAGCGAAAGTGCGTATACATTGTGCTGCATATCAGGAATGCGTGTGTGTGTGTAGAAGTAGGTGGGTACCGACTGACCCGTTCGTCTTGTGTGTTTGTTGACACGCAGCCATCGGTGGTGCACTGTGTGGATATCCTGGATATGGAAGAGGAGCTGATCTTGCCGTTCTTCGACGAGTGCATCCAGTTTATCCATGCGAGCATCCACGGGAAGCGCACGGCGGTGCTCGTGCACTGTGTGTATGGCCAGTCGCGCAGTGCCACGATCTGCGTCGCGTACTTGATGGCGACGCTGCGCATGTCGCTGCTGGAGGCGTACGACGCCGTGCAGCGCGCGCGGCCGTGCATTTATATCAACCCGGGGTTCCTGCGCCAGTTGGAGCTCTTTGAGCGCATGGACGCGATTGCGGACCACATGGGCAACACACCAGCGCACGCAGAGGTAGGCGATGCATGCATGCGGAACAGGTGGCGGCTGACACTGAAGCACTGGTTTGTTTCCCCTGCAACCTAGTTCCGAACGATGGTGGTCGCAAAAGAGCGGAGAAACACGGGCACGGCCGCGATCATGGGCATTCCACAGCTGAGTGCGCCTCGACGGACGCTGCACTGCAGGAAATGCAACTTTGTGCTCGCCTCAACGCGGAACGAGGTGCTGCATGGGGATCCGAACCTCCCCAGTGGTGGACTCGGCATCTGCGGAGCGATATACGTCGAGCCAATGCAGTGGATGGTCGCTTCCTCTTCTTCGGGTTTTGTGAGCTCCAAGGAGGGCAAGCTCGCGTGTCCGTCGTGCAAAGCCAAGATCGGGTCTTGGAACTGGATCGGCGTCAAGTGCGTTTGCGTTTGTTTCCTCTTCACAATAGCTCACCGAGCATGGCGTTGGGTGACCAAACGCTTTCACTCACGTCTGCACTTGCTCATACTATGTTGTAGATGCCGGTGCAAGAGCTTCGTGAGTCCAGCGTTCCAGCTGCTACCAAGCCGCGCCGAGTACCGGGGCATCTAGAATAGACATTTTGTCGTTGCTGTTCACTCACAATAAGACGCGTCGGTTCATGGATGTTTGGATCGTCTCTGTGTGTGCATTCATCATCACGATGGGTGCCAGCACAAGCAGCAGCATCGACCAGGTGGTATCGGCCTCCTCTTCGCCACCACAGCCACCCGAGGCGCTTCTCGTCGTCGCAGCTACAAGTAAGCGAGAAAGATGACAACTGCATTTCCATCAGTATAGGGTTTTCTTGTTGGGACGACCAGAGCTCAGATGCATACGTGTGCCATTGGTTTACACTATCCTGCGATGCGCGTGTACGCAAATGCAGTTCGCGAAGACAACATCCCCCACTTGCTGCTGGACTCCAGTAGCAACAACCCAACCGAGAACGCGTCCGTGCTGCCTCCGAAGCAGCACGTGTATGAGAACCTGACAAAGACCGTGTTTGGCGAACAAGAAGTGCTCTCGGTGGACGAATTCATGCGCATCTGCGACACCAATGAAGACATCAAGCGGTTCTTGGATGGCGTGACGGCAGCATTGCGATTGCTCCAGTGAGGAAATGCTTCATGATGGACTACAAAGTGGCTGCTTGAAAGCTCCTATTCACCTCATAAGAAGAAGTAAAAGTTATGGGATGTTGGCGAGTGGGATGCTGTAGGGCATGCGGTCGTAGTTTTGATTCACGCCGAGACGAGGATCCCCCCTGCAGCAACACAGCAATCAATGCCACAAATGAATCGAATGATCGCGACCACACACGTCCATACATCGATCCACAATGCAATCCACGTACTGTCGTGGTGGCAGCGCCACCTCTTCCTTGCGGTACGCTCGCCCGGCAGCGCGTACTACGAGCAGCGTCGCGTTCTGGACACATCCTCCGGTTTCCTGGTCCGCTGCGCAGCAATTATCGATGCAGGGGGTCCCAGGTGTGGCCACGGACGTGCGTGCAAACACTTCGGGTCGCGTGTCGATCCGGGGCGTGAGGTCGCCTGCGCGGAATTGGCAGTAGCCGTCCTTGCAGTACCCTTTGCGGGTGCACAGCGAGAAAATGTCCACTTTTTGCTGCATCGTGCACCCAATCTCCACGAGACATTGCGCCAACTTGCTGTAGCACGGACACAGGTACCGGCGTGCATCGTGGTATTGCACGGGACACCCCATGCGGCATTGCTCGACATGCTGCGGCTGACAGCCTTTTGGTCGCGTTGTAGGAGAGAGAGCGAACGACGAATCAATCAGCATGCGCAATGTCGGTGTGTGGGGGAGCTGTGGATCTGATAAACAAGAAGGGCACGACGCGAAATATGTACCTCGTTGGACGGGCTTCACCTTGGGATACGTCAGCTATTTCCCATAGAGACCAACCGAGCATGCACGTGTGCATCCATCGACATAAATCACACACAAGCAGAAGAAGAGAAGGCGGTTGGTTGGTGAGCATGTTTGTCTGGTGTGCATGGTGTTGGTCATGGTGGAACCAAGCAGATCCCGCTGATGCACGTCAACGACACACCTGTGCATCCGACGGTACACTACAGAGCAGCAGCAGCAGTAGCAGTAGTGTCGTCGCCACTCCCATCATTGAATGCGCTACAGCAGAGGAGGAACGGTGGTGGTGGTGGTCGCGACGCTTCGTTCGCATTCGTCAACCTGGTGGCGTCACGAATTGGTTTCCTGAAGCACAGAAAGGGAGGAAGAGTGGGCTATTCTTAAATCAGACGAAGGCGTACGCGAGCGACCGAACGAACGACAGACAGGTCGATAATGGAGGCAACAACAACAGCAAAAGCAGCAAAAAGGATGGGATCAGCCATCATTGAGCCAACCCAACCGCCGGATCTCGCAAAGAAGGACAATGTGAAACGGAGAGCGCTGCCTCTGAATGGACGCTGCAAGCAAGCAATCGCGCACTCCATCCCAGATCCGCTTACTCGGCCGCACGAAAGAACGGGAGAGCGCCACGCACCTCATGCTATTGCACAGTGTGGATGACGCTCCAAGTCACTCCTCACAGGTCGTAAACCCACGTTCTGATATCTTCCACTATCAACTCGGTTCAATCCGACATCAAGAATCGGATGATACGCGATGCGATGCGATGCTTGAAGGATGTGATGCTTTGGAGCGACGGGCGGTGGCTCGCAGTCGTTTCCCGCGTGGTTCGGACAGCATTTCGACTGTCGTCGTGCGCTTCGAGTAATGCTGATCGCATCACATCGCATTGATCCATCCATCTCCTGGCGTCAGACACAAAAGACCCTCGGATTGCTCACGCAGCGAGTGGTCTGATCGACTCGGAAGTCTTTGCGCTCCCTCTGACATGTAATACGTCGTTTAATGTGGTGGTGCAAGTGGTCTTCGAAACACAGACTTTTTGAATGATGCACATCTGCTGTGAAGTTGACACTCGCGAGAATGCGCGCAATAGAGGGGACGAACGCAGGAAGTCATCGTTCCGCGTTGTCGTGTTGTTTCCCGATCGACGACGACGATATTTGTTTGCAGCTCCCGTCGATGATCCGAGTACCTTGAAGCGGGGGTCCACACTCGAACCGATCGAAAAGATTCCGCCAATCAGACGCGTTCGCTTATCACTTTAAAGGGTCTTGAAAGAGCCAGCGAGTGGAAAGGGGTACGACGTCGTCCGGTTCAGCAACAAGGGGAGTTCCACGGATCCGTCCCCTGAGAGAAGTCCGCTTTCGAACAGAGGGGACGGGTTTGCACCATGGTCTCTGATATCGCGGATGCTGCAAGGGGATCTGTGTGCGTTTTCTCGACACAACCCCATTGATTCTGTGTGATGTGGCTGGTGGCGCTAGGTAATGTCTCAATTTCCCTTCGTTCTGTTGTTTTGGTTTTGCACGGCATCATCGATCGAGTCACCCCGTCTCGTGCTCCTCTTGGAGTAAACATGCTGCTCTCCTGATGTAAAGAGACAAGGAGGACGGGCACCACCTGGTCCGCAGTCTGAAGCATCGAGCCGCAGTCGCCTCGTCATGATCAGCGTTCCGTGCATGATGACGGTGCAGCATGTTCGCTCCTCTATTTCAATATTGCCACCAACCAGTCGGTGGAGAGGCATGTGAGTGTGTTTATCTTTGTGTGTGTGTGTCATGTCGTCGACTCTCTATTCTGATAGCTCCTCAAGCGACACCTACGCTTAAGTACGACGCGAAAAGCTCCAGAAAAAGAAAAGGGGTGGACGAAGCCAAGTGGGGACCGTTGTGTGTGTGTGTGTGTGTGTGTGCGAGAGAGCAAGAGTCCTCATCGAATCCTCTTCGAGTGCGCAACAGAAGGGAGGGGGACGGGGAGGGAAAAACAAATCGCTCTCGAGAGGATTTCCATTTCAGGGTGAACGAACGCAAAAGCCGCCTCGCTTGGAAAGCCTGCCTCATTCGCCAATCCGCCGCCAAGCCACAAAGTCGAATCGATTCGTCTCCCAAGAGATAGCACTACCATGGCTGCTGCTACCCGAACGCCGATCCTCGCAGCGGAGATCCCTGCGCTCTCCTTCCTCTACCCTTTCGAATGGGAACGCAAATGGGTAAGGCAACAGGAGAGCTCTTCATGCGTTTGCCATGATGCGCATGCGACATTTTGGATATGCTGGCATTTATTTATATAAACGCACACAGAGAGAGATAGAAACTGAATTCTCATTTGCAATGTTCGTGCAGGAAATGACCGGGCAATTGGATTTCTGTCGCGAGTCCATGGGTCACGCCGTGATTCTCTGCGCCTGCTACGCCGTCATGTGCTTTGGCGGTCGCTGGATCATGAAGGACCGCAAGCCATTCAACTTGCAAATGTACGTTGCTTGCCGGAATTGTCGACAGACGATGTGTGCAGAGAGAGCGAGCGAGACATGAAAAGCATCGAGATACCTCCGCTCAGTGACTGACCCCATTTTGCTTTGCATCTGTGCAGTCCACTTGCGCTGTGGAACTTGTCCTTGGCGACCTTCAGCTTCCTGGGAGCCATCCGAACGGTGCCCTTCTTGCTCAACACCATCTACCGCCGAGGCGTGTACAACTCGGTGTGCACTCTCCCAACGACCCATTACGGTCATGGTCCTGTGGGCTTCTGGGTGATGGTGTTCATCTTCTCCAAGGTGTGTGTGTGTGTGCACATCCGTTGCAATGCATGCAATCGTTCTGACCTGTGTCTTTTGGATGTGACTGCAGGTCCCTGAACTCATCGACACGGTCTTCATTGTGCTCCGTAAGAAGCCTCTGATCTTCCTGCACTGGTACCACCACATCACGGTGTTGCTCTTCTGCTGGCATGCGTTTGCCACTCTTTCTGCGAGGTACGCTCGCAATTTGCTGTGCTACTCGTCCTGGCAACAGCAAATGCTAACGGTTGTTGCATCTGTGCTGTGCGTGTCTATTGTAGTGGTCTCTACTTCGTCGCGATGAACTACACCGTGCATGCCATTATGTATTTCTACTACTTCCTCACGGCCATGGGCTACCGTCCACGCTGGGCGCTCGCAGTCACCGTGTTCCAACTCAGTCAGGTATGTTCCCTCTCTCGCTGATACTTTTTATTCTTCTCCAGACAGCAAAAACAATAGGAGAGTCCCTCGAGATGCAATCACCGTGGCACTCACATTTCATTCTGCTGTCTTTTGTTGCAAATGCAGATGGTCGTTGGCGTTGCCGTGTGCTCCTTGGTGACGTACTACATCCAAAGTGGCGTCGAGTGCGCCGTGGACCGTGAAAACCTCAAGTGGGGGATCATCATGTACTCGAGCTACTTTGCGCTGTTCTTGAAGTTTTTCATCGAGCGCTACCTGTTCAAGAGTGCGTCCAAGTCGTCCCCCAAGGCTGCTCCAAGCAAGAAGAAGCTCGCGTAAACCGAGGGATCCAGCATGTGGGTATGTACAACAGACAGACACACACACGATAGTAGAAGAGAAGGAGAGGAAGGAAGGAAGGGTGGGAACGAAGATGCAGAAGATGGAGAAAGACGAGGATGGAGTGCAGTTGGTGTGTCCCAGCAGCGAGGATACACACGACAGCACCTTGGTTTCTGTCTGTCTTGGCGATCAGAACAAAGCATTCGGCCACATTATTGGGGAAGAAGGATGCGCAATGGTGAGTCTGTCTGGAGCGGTGGGATCTTGCGGCTTGCTCCAAAAAATAATCGAATCCCACTTGCCCTTTCTTTGTGTTGTGCTAGTTTACTTGTTTCCCTTGTTTTGTTTGTTTTGTTTGTTTTGTTTTTCGACTGCCTGATACGCATGATGCTGTTGACTGAGTCGAGATCATCAGAACGTACTTATTCGAGACAGTACAGTTCGATGAGTCGATGGCTTCTGTTAAAACCGGAGTCAGTTTGTTTGTTTTTCTGATTCCGCTATTCCTGGAATGCGCAATTGCTGCGGAAGAGGGAGGGATGCGCTTCGCATGAGGAGCTCTGTTCCATGGCGATTTGACACGAAAGCAGTCCCATTCGCCATTCTTGCCGGCGTAGGTATATAGCCGAGCATGGGTGTCGGCGGTGGAGGCGATGCAGGCGTGGGAGGTCCCGAGACGCGCATCAAGCTCGCAGACCCCGATGAAGCGACGTACTTTGGACGCGTGCGCAAAACGTTCCACATGCTCGACTTCCGCACGGCGTTCACGACCGATCATGCGCTGAAAGACGCGCTTGCGCTTGTGGAAGCGAAAGGTATGTGTGTGTGTGTTACCAATGCATCCTTGTGATCGATGGCTCATGGTCGCGCATGATCTTTTGTTTGCTGTGCGTGTGAAGTCTCTGGTGCGATTGTGGATGCGGACGCACATGAGCATGCGCTGAAGATCAAGCATGCGATCGTTCACCCAGACACAGGCGAAGCTGTCTTCACGCCGCTTCGCGTGTCAATGATCGTTCCCATGAACGTCATCGTGGACTGCGGCATGATCTTGGCGTCGACCACGCGCCAGACGATCTTCGCACAATGGCTCAACCAGACGTACAATGCACTGCACTACTACGCGAACCGCAATGCGTCGAACGAAGACACAGCCGAGCAGCGCGTCGTTGCGTATGTTGGCGCCACGGCGAGCTCGGTCGCTGCGTCGCTGGGCATTCGGCGCTGGGCCAAGCAGATGCAGAACGTCAGGTTGGCGCCGATTGTGGCACGCATGGGTCCGTTTGCTGCGGTCGCGGCGGCCGACTTGCTCAATCTCGCGGTCATGCGGCAAAGCGAGTACCTTAAGGGTGTGAACATCTACGATGAAAACGGCGACTGGGTCGGTAAAAGCAAGCGTTGCGGCGCATTGGCGGTCGCGTCGTGCATCACGGGACGCATCTTTGCTGCTGCGCCGATCCTGATTGTACCGCCACTGATCATGCGTCGTCTGGAAACGAAGCCTTTTCTGACGAGGAACCCATGGCTGCGAGTGCCCATGCTCCTGGGTCTCGTGGGCACAGCGATCCAGTTCTCCGTGCCTGTGACGTTCGGTTTGTTCCGCCAAACCGCGCAGCTCAACGTGAAGTATCTCGAGCCTGAGATCGCGCAGCATGCGACTCGAAAAGACGGTCAGCGAGTCGCCGTCGTCACGTACAATAAGGGCATTTAAGCACACTCCACATGCATACAAACAATAGACGCGCGACGAGCTTCTCTTTGTCAACAGCAGCAAAGAAGTGTCCTGTAAATGCTCCTTGAGGTTCGTGTTCCCTTCATGTCTTCTGCATTTGTGAACCCATCCGTAGACGAACAAAAGTGTCTCGCGTGTTTATTTGAGACCGAGCGAGGGAATCGCCTGATTGGCTGCCCAATTTTAGCCCGACAATGGGTGCGAGAGAGTGCCAAAATGGCGCGAAGGTATCGTGCGCGTTTTCGAGTATTTGTGATATTGCATGTGAGCTTCTCTTCTCCATGCTCGTACCGATACTTTGATACCTTGCTATATCGAGAAAATGGAGGCTTCCTCCGACGCAAAGGGCACTAGTGAGACTACTACTGCAGCAGCTGGCGACAGCGAGCATGGTCCGAGTGGAGGAGCACCAGCATCGTCGGCAGCTACTGAACCAACGGCGACGGACTTGTTCAACCGTCAAGTGGACTCGCAGAAAATCGCGTTTCTCAACAGCCGGATGCTGCATCTGCAAGCCGAGAACGAGAGTTTGCGCGAGCGCCACGAGAAGCGCGAGCAGGAGACCCACGAGTTTGTCGCGTACTTCCAGAAAGAAATTCAAACGCGGGACAAGCAGATCACGAAGCTGACCGAGGAGCTCGCGAGCGCAAAGCTGAGCCATGCGCTGGAAATGGAGACCACGCTGCAGTCGAAAGAAGCCGAGTACCAGCAGATGCACGCGAGTTTCTCGACGAAAGAGGAGAGTTTCACGGAGCAGGTGTTTTTCCTGAAAGACGAGCTCAACCAGCTCGAGATGTTCAAGGACATGAAGGAGACGATCCACGATAAAATGAAAGAGCTGGAGACCGAGCTCCAGCAAGAGAAAGCGCAGGCACACGACCAAGTGCGTGCTCTGGAGCGCAAGTTCCTCGAAGAGAAAGCGCGCCTGCAGAAAGAGCACGAGAAGAAGATCGAGATCGTGAAGCAGCAGGCGAAAGAGGACGCGCGCAACGGCTTGGACGCCGATACCCGCAAGATCGTGACCGACAACCGCCGGATGGGCGAAGAGCTGCGGTTCCAACTGCAGATGACCGACGAGCTCCAGCAAGAAAAGCAGTTTTTCGAAGCGCGCGCCAAGAAGTTCGGCATGGAGATGCAGATCGCGCAGGCGAAAGAAAGCGAGTACGCGAGCCAAGCGCAGCGCCAGACCCGCGAGATCAAGCAGCTCCGCGCGAGTATCAAAGACCTGGAAAAGAAAATGACGGAGAGTCTCGCGGCGATCGAGCGCGAGAAATACGTCGAAGTGTCGAAAAATGGGAGGGAGCTGGAGGATATGTCCCTGGATGTCGATGGTCTGCGACGGCTGCTGCGGCTGAAAAACAAGGAGCTCCGTAACTTGAGACGCTTGGCGCAGACGATCCTCGACCAGCGCACCGAGGTCGAGCAGTTCTTTATCGATGCGCTTGCGCTCGTGAAGAGCGAAATCCAGGACGAGCGCAAACGGCAGCACGATTTGGACGCCGAGCGGTACCACATGGAGGTGAAGCGGTCCCAAGGGATGCGTGCGAGTCTGCGGTTCCCCAAGCTGCAAAGTCCAAAAGCAGGACCTGTGCCACCACCATCGGCAGGAGCAGCGTCAACGACAACGCGGCATTTCAGCGAGAAAGTGGATCTGCGTCAACTCACGTGGGAAGAGCGCGAGCGCGTGCTTCGCTTGGTGTTCGCCAAGATCAACGGCACGCAGAGCTACGCGGACGCCTCGCCGCCACCAGACCGGTCACCACCACCATCGTCTTCGTCGTCATCGAGCGCGTCGTTCGATGCTGCTCCACAGAGCGAGTGTTTCCCATCGGAGCCGAGTCACGACCAACAAGGGAGTAGCAATGGCGGTAGTGGGGTGTACTTTGCGACAGAGCCGATGTCGCCCTCGCTGCACAGAGGCGGGTCTTTCCATCATTCGCAAACCCGCAATGGGAGCGGCGTTGGCAATGGACCGAGTGTGAGCATGTCACTCAGTGGCTTGCCCATCATGCCGACTGCACCGCTTACCGCCACCTCTACGACGACACACAAGAAGACCAACCAGTAGCGAGCTCTCTAATGGTTGCTGCTGTGCTGGTTTTGTGTGCGTGCTGGTTTTTGAAACGACGACATCGCAAAGGCATCGCACAGCAAACCAAATCTATCATGTTCTTCTTTATAATGGTGCTACTGCTGCAGCATGAAAGGCGCGCGCACTTCCCCCTTGGTGCGCGTCCCCATTTCGTTTTCATCACTTCTCTTCGCCATCTATTGTAGCAGCCGTACGAACACACACCGAAGCAACTTCCCCTATATATCCCTATTAGATCCCAAATCTCCAGACGCTAGACTGGCGCAAACACCCCCGACGTCATGGACGATCGCCGCTCGTACGACGTCGCCGTGGCGCTGCTCGCGTCGCTGTTGAAGCTGTCGGGGAACTGCCGCGGCGACGGACCCGTGCCATCGTCCGAGTCGTACCGCAGCGGGTCTTGGAAAAGATCGCCGCCATGAGTCCATCGCGGTCGCTCCACGTTGTCTGCTGCGGTCGCCGACGACGCTGTGCCATAGGAGCTGTTCATGGGGCTCGCGAGCAGCTTCCCCTCGCCGCGGTCGCCACCCGAGTTGATAATGTGGAAGATGCCGAAATCCGGGAGCTTGTGGCCATGCGAAGTGCCATGACGCGGCGCTCCAACACCGCCAGCTTTGGTCGTGATCAGACACAGCAGCAGCACCGTCGGCAGGAACTCCCAAAAGCAGAAAAACACGAAATACGCAAACGTCGTGACGCGGCCATTCATGTCCAACTGGTTCCAAATGCTGAGGAACCAGTTCTGCGACGTCGCGAGGTCCCGGATCGAGCGCGTAAAGAAGATCAGAAAGAGCAGCGCATTGATGATCGCGAGACTCTGCAGTGCATGGGCGAAGCCACACAACATGGTCCTGTTAGTCCTTACGCCAGAGGTTAGCGTCCTAACTGACAACATGGATGCATACCCGTGGCTTGGAGATCAGCATGCGCCTTCGCTTCCAGCTCTCCACCTGCCACACACACATCCCAAACAACCAACATTAGGTTTTCGCTCGAGTGAGGCAACATATCGATAGTACCCTTACATTCGCCATCTTCCATCCAAAGAACCCAAAGAGACCACTGAGTAGGAAGAACGATACAGCCGAGTACTCGAGCTGCACGCTCACATCCGAGACTTTGTAGAACTCTTGGTCGTATTCGTCGCCGTACTCGTACGCATTCGAGATGTCGTTGGACGAGTTGAACGCCCACACAGCCGTGAACGTCGCCATGGACACCGTCATCAGCAAGTAGAGCGGCAAGCAGATGGTGCGCCACTTGGTGCGCCACTTCTTGCCCGTGAGCACTTGGATGTAAAACAGCACGAGCAGCGAAAAGTTGGCAAACTGGATCGGCGTTGGGAACCAGTAGAGCAGGTAGAGCTCCAAGTACGTGATCTTTTCCCGTGTCTGGATCATGATCCAGTACGTCGAGCGCACGACGGTCCACAGCAAGCACAGCAAGTAAAAGCACGTGGACCACGAGAGCAGCTTGTTCTTGTTGCGCAGCGACGCCAGCAGCCGCGTGAGGATGAACAGCAGCAGCGCCAGACACATGGCCGTGAGCAGCAGCGTGTACACGGTCGGGTCGGGCGTGCCCATGCTACTTGATATGTGGAGAAAGAAAGAGAGAAAGAGAGAGAGAGAGAAAGAGAGAGAGCGCCGCTGCCGCCGCCACTTGGAGCCGCTGCTCGCTGCACCTCTGGAGCTTTTTCGGCGTCACTTTGCGCGAGCGGCCAGAGAAATCAATCTGGAGCGCATCCCCGATTCAGACCAGAAAGACCGAGCACAAAAGTCGCTAGCACACACAACGCACTGAAACAAGGGAATGCCTACTTTTAGGTGGTCATCCATTAGTTGTGGTGGTCGCAAGGAATGGTGTGGTCGACACTGTTTGTGCGGCCGTATACTACTTTCGCGCGTGGTGCTTGATCTTGCGAATGACGTCCAAAAGGGGACGCAATCGCTTGCGGACGTCCATGTCTTCCGTGGCGTCGTCCAGGTATTCGTCTACACGGCATGCATGACAGGGCGATGGAGTGCATTAGACATCGCCGACGCGCAATCCATGTGTGTATACTGTGTGCGGTTGCTGTACCTCTGAGAGCGAGCAGCGCCGACTCGGTCTCGAACGAGTCCACATATTGATCCTGTGAACGGCAAAGAAGAGCTCAGTTCAACCATGCAACGAGATGCAGCAGAAAGAAACCGTACCGAATGCGATTGGAAATCTTCAGTGCTGCACAAAAGAGCGAGCGTCTCGACGCCAACGGCGATGTCTGCGGACTGCACATTAGAAGACGAAAGACAGGAACCAACACACATCAGCGAGGTATGTGGAGTCGATCCAGGGAACGAGCACGCCAGAACTTACTTGGCTATCAGGACTTACACTGAGCAGATGGAAATTCGAGCTTAGATGGATCGCCAACAACGAGAAAATGCGTTTCTCCACGATCAACGGCATGGTTCTACGCAAATACGTGTGCAGCATATTTATACGTCAGCGAGGTGCGTTGCTGCAAAGTCGATTGTCTTGAAAGCAATGGACTTGCCTGGACTCGTCGATGGTATCGAGCTGCTTGCATAAGCCCAACAGGAAATGGATCACAGTGACCTCTTGGCAATTGTCGAGCCTCTTCCCACTCAAGTACTGCACAGGACAGCGCACGTCAGTCGGCGTTAGTGGATATCCATCCGATGCACACATGCAGCGAGCACAACAATCGTACATCCGGATTCTCGATACAATAGCTGAAGATATTGTGAATGTACTCGATCAAAAGAGGGATATCTGTGGTCTGCACAGAGATCGCGAAACAGGAGAGCGTGAGCTCGTTTCCATTGGATCCAAAGGGATGTAAGCGTAGTGCTGCATCCGGGCGACAAACCTGAACGGCTTCAGCGTGAAGCCACGCGTTCTTGAGCGTGAGACCCATCCCTCGCTCAAACTTCTGCATGATCTGCATCGTCGAGTCCTGCGTCCGCCGTGTCTTTAGTCATCTATGACCCTCCGCGCTCTTGCTTTGTCATCGAAAACGAACGCACCTTCACGGGACCTCGCTCGATCATTCTCTTCAGGTAGTCGTTGTAGTCGACCAGATTGCGCAGGCATCTGCGGTTTCAGCACAGGAAAGAGCGAGTGCTACGGTGAGATCACTGGCGTGTGTGGGTCGGCATTTCTAAAGCAAAGCGGAGCCAACTTACAAGTTAAGTTTCCCGTCTTCCAAGAGGTATCTACGAATCAGCTCAGCACATGCGTCAGACACGGAGTGCAGCAACAAATAGACCTTGGACACCTACCTCAAAGCGATCTCTTCGCACTCCCACAGAGTCGCGTCCTGCTGCTTCGGCAGCGATCTTTCCTGTTTTTTAGTTTCCACACAGTCACACACAGAGGTCAGAGCGCAGGCATTGAGTGCTGCTGCAACACCCAAGAGCTACCATCTCGGTGATGTCGCCGATGCGGCCAATTTGCTCGGCCATCTGGTTCCAGTCATCGGAGAGCACGGGGTAGTCAGCCTGCGTTGTGTGTTAGGGAAGCGCAGCATTAGTTGTGAAAGGACCATGCATCGAGCTCTAGCGCAAGCACCGCGGAACACACACGCACCATGAAGCGCACGTGGTTCCTCAGATCCGCCGTGAGCTTCCCCGAGAGCTCTTCGAAGGTGTCATTCTCGCGCTTAGGCGCATAGGTTGCTTTTCTTGCGCTCGCCATGACGCTCGTATCGTACTCACTCACACGCGTGGGCGTAAATGCTACAAACTATCGCCTTCGCAGTCGTTTCCGTCTCGCAATGAAAAGTGTGCTGCCATCGTAACCATTCCCATCGCCGATGGCGGTTGAGGCTAGAAAGTAAAAGACCCTGCATGTTTAAAATAGCTCTTCGCGCTGCTGATTGGCGGATTGTGCTTGCTGATGCATGCGAGGTATTCTTAGCTGCTCGTGCAACAAGGAGATCGCACTGCTTTGTGAATATGCACAACAGCCTTTACGCGAGTATTTGAATGCTGCTGCTGTCGCATCGACGCAACGAGTCCAATTGCATCTGCACAAGATCTCTCTTTCTTTCTGAATGGTGTGCAATGCATGTAGCCATCCATTCCAAGTCAACCTACAGAATCAGTCCCTTCCACACAAACCGACATCTCTAGGTTGAGGTCGTGCAGTCGTGCTCAAGAAAACCCACTCTACCATCATTCCGCTCCAACCCACACACTTCACTTATTGTGTCTCTTGCAGTACCCTCAGAGATTTCACCCCCCTTTTGTTCCTCCTTCCCCAACAACAACAGAAAACTCACAGGCACACGCGAGGGGGAAGGAAAGCGAGAAGCTACAACGCTACAGGGGAAGCAATCATGGACTCGCGAGGGGAAATGCGCGCGTTGGACGCGCAGATCGACCGCCTGCGTCGCGCCGAGAACCTTACGGAGACCGAGATCTACGAGTTGTGCCAAAAGGGCAAGGAGATCCTCTCGTCCGAGTCGAACGTGCAGCCCGTGCGCTGTCCCGTGACCGTCTGTGGAGATATCCACGGTCAGTTTTACGATCTGCTCGAGCTCTTCAGAATAGGCGGCGCCTGTCCCGACACGAACTACCTGTTCATGGGCGACTACGTCGATCGCGGGTACTACTCGCTCGAGAGTGTGACGCTCCTCGTCGCGCTCAAGGTGCGCCACCCTGAACGCATCACGATCTTGCGTGGGAACCACGAGAGTCGCCAGATCACGCAAGTGTACGGCTTTTACGACGAGTGTCTCCGCAAGTACGGCAACGCGAACGTGTGGAAGTACTTCACCGACTTGTTCGACCACCTCCCGATGACGGCGCTCATTGAAAACCGTGTGTTCTGCATGCACGGTGGACTCTCGCCGTCGATCGACACGTTGGACCACGCGCGTGCGCTCGACCGCGTGCAAGAAGTGCCGCACGAAGGTCCGATGTGCGATCTCGTGTGGTCGGACCCAGACGACCGCTGCGGATGGGGCATCTCCCCTCGTGGCGCCGGGTACACGTTCGGTCAGGATATCACGGAACAATTCAAGCGCAGCAATGGGCTCACGTTCATCGCGCGTGCGCATCAGTTAGTCATGGAAGGGTACCAGTGGACGCACAACCGCGGCGTCGTCACGATTTTCAGTGCGCCCAACTACTGCTACCGCTGTGGCAACCAAGCCGCGCTCATGGAAATCGACGAAGTCATGTGCGACCGCAACGGCGATAAAGTATACGACACGTGCAAGTTCATTCAGTTTGATCCGGCTCCTCGAGACAGCACATTCAACGAGAAGAAACGCACGCCAGATTACTTTTTGTAAGAAGAAGAAAAGGAATCCGATTTACTACTTACGACGACTTTCTACGACGACACCGACAACAGCAACGCCTCCTGGTCACTCGCTACCAGTGACTGGGAACGGACGGTTGTCGACTCGAAGAAGAGAAGTGGAGTGAGGAGAAAGACGACGAAGCAGATGATGATATATACGCGTATTGCCTGTCCTTCCGTTGTGCGTCCAGCACTACCAACTTGTCCATTTCTTTCCCCATATGAATTGCAATATATTCGTTGACTACATTTGGTTGTGTGTGTGTTTTTGCTTCCATCGCTTCTCCCTTCTCTTGGTGTTCAAACTACTACATCATGGTCAGGAAATGCTGCAGCTGCTTCTTGAGTTCCAGCGAGTCGCTGTGGTTCGGATACGTCGCCAGCGCCGCGTTCACTTTTGTGAACGAGTCATGGAAATCGCCCACTTTGTACGCCAGCAACGCTGATAGAAACGGCAGCACGTCATACACAATTGATTAGACTCCAAGCCAGCATCATCATCATCATCGTCACACAAGTAGCGCTCAGCTGTTACCTCGGTTGTAGCTCGGCTCAAACATGAAACCCGCGAGCGACTCGGAGAGCTGGAAATTCGCGCGCGCTTGGTCCAGATTGCCCTTGCGGAGCTCGAGCACGCCCAGGTTGTTGTACGACTCGGCGTGGTTGCTGTCCACCGACACGGCGATCTTGAACGCCTGGTACGCGAGTCCCAAGTCGCCAATGCCGATCGCGACTTGGCCGATATTGTACCAAATGTCCGCCATCGTGTCGTCCGAAGCCATGGACAAGGCGCGCTCGAAGCACGAGAGCGTCATGTCGTACTGCGACGCGTAGAAGCAGCACAGCCCAATGTTGCACCACAGCTCCGAGTTGTTCACGTCCATTTGCAGCAATCGGCGGTAGTAGCGCAGCGCGACCTCGGGGTGGTCCGTGTAGAAGAAATTGGACGCCAGGCACGCGATCGCTTCGATGTTGGACGCATCCAGCTGCAGCACCTGCTTGTAGACCGCCACGGCTTTCTCGACGTCGTTGAGCATGTCGTGCACGCGCGCACTGCCGATCAAGAGGTGGATGTCTCCCGGGAACTTGTCCTTGGCGCTCTCATAGCGATCGAGAGCCGTGTTGGGCTGATCCAGTCGCAAATACACTTTGCCCAGCTCAAGCACGGTGATCACCATATCCTGGTTGCGCAAGGACGACTCGAACTGCTTCTCGGCGTCGCGGAAGAGCCCCAACTGGTAGTAGCATTTCCCCAAGCGCGCTTTCCACCACCAGTCCGAGTAATCCACGGCGACGGTTGCCTCGGCCGCGAGTTCCAGGGCTTTGCGCGGGTTGTGCTCATGGTAGAGCAGGTAGTCCACGAGCACCTTGGCGATCGCGGGACGCGCAGCATACCGTTTGAAATCCAAGCGATTCACATCGATGAACACGCCATTGTCGGCTGCCTGCATGGACGCCGTGCCAAGGCGAACCTGTCTGCCCAACGTCGTTGGGGGACGCGACGTCCCGGGACGATTCCCTTGCAGAGCCCGGTCAACCGACATGCTCCCTGTGCCGGGACGAGAGCCTGTCCCAGGACGGGCAAAGCCGCTCAGCGGTCTACCCGTTGACGTCATCGGACGCAGACTCGGATCGCCGTTCGTGCTTGCTTTCGTGTTCGGGCGGTTGAGCGACGTCCCGGGACGCGGCATCGACGCCATGACGTTGTCGTCCATGAGCAGATCCGCCGCGCCATCTTCTTCCAGCTCCGAGTCGTCAATGTAGCTCTGCGACGTCAACGCCTTGGTCTTTGTCACCCATGCAGCCTACAGCAAGCAGTGCAGCGATCAAGAAACTCTTCTACATCGCAATGGGGAGGGGGTGCAGCTAGACAATCAAATGTGTCACAGCATACCTGGTCGTAGGGGTTCACCGCCAGGATCTCTGTGCAGATGTCGACACACTCGACGAAGCGTCGCTGGCGCGAGCGCAGCAGCGCCATGAAGAAAGGATCCACTTCGTCCAAACTACTGCCGCCGTTGTCTCGCCCGTCGCTGCTCGCATCATACTCTCCACCTCCGCGCATATTTCATGGATGTGTGATCGACTCGCACTCTGCATCCCCACAATGCGACCTTTCACGATCGTGAAGTAACTCGAGCGCTTTTGCTTCATTGCGTCACTTCACACGAAGGGATACACTCCTTCCTTCAACATAAGCAAAAAGGTTACATCCGCTTGCATTGAAGTGATAGGAAAGCGAGTCCGCATCGGAGGAGGAGGTGCATGGCGTGGCGAAGCTCTCCCCCCAGCAGTCTGTCGACGATGCCGCGCAGGCTATCGCCCTTTGACGACGACGACGACGAAGGAGAAAGGTACGACGCGTTTCCGGCTTGCACCACATGCAGCAGCCGAAGCAGCAGTGGCGGCTCGCTGCAGCTCCCGTCCCCAGCGTCAGTCCCCCGTCCGAAGAGGATCAACATGGGCGGCACCGTACTGCCACAGGACTCGATGCGCGGCCGCAAGAGCTATCGTAGCAGTAAGAACAACACCAGCAGCAGCAGCAGCAGCAACAGTAGCAGCAACAGCGCGAAGCAGATCAACCAGATGCGCAACGCGAAGCTGCTCGCGGCCGCGGGACTCGATCTCTTCCGACAGGGACTCACGTTCGATGGCACGCGTCCACGCCATCGCGAACCGCGCCACCCGGCCGTATCGCCAAACCTCAAGTCGATCCCCGAAGATGAACACGCCTTTGCTTCGTCGTCGTCGTCTTCGGCACAGACGCAGACGACAGCGCTCCCGATGATGAAGATCAGCACGGAGAGCCAAGTGATCGTTGTGCTGGGCGGGGGCTCGTTGACTCCCTACGGCGAAGTCAACACGTGCGTCGCGCATCGCATTGACAAGGCCGTGCAGTTGTACTGGGACGTCACCAAAGTGTTTGCGGAAAAGCAGGCGAACTCGTTCTGCTACCTGGTACGTTCCCATTTTCTTCTTCCTTCCATTCTTGCATGACGCGGAATCGGGTTCATTCCCTCACCACGGTATCATCTGTCGTGCGTTCGCAGGTACCGATGGCGGAGGAATCGGGGGACGACGGCGTTCTGGAATGTGAAGCCATCCGCAATGTGCTTGTGAGCGCGGGCATCTCCCCACACCACATCATCATGGACTGCTCCGCAGTACGTTCCCACTCCTTCCTTCCTTGCACGCTACCTCACACTGCACCACTTAACAGCAAGCTGCCTGCAATTTCTTTTCTTCGACAGTCCAGCATCATCGACAACACCTTGCTGCTTGTCCCAGTGCTGCGCCATTTGCACATCGACATTGTGCACGTCGTGACGTCGGATTTCCATACCCCGCGTGTGCAAAAGTGCATCGATGGCATCTTGCGCGCTGTACCCGACATGGCGTTCCGCACATCGTACCATACCGCGCTCGACGGCTTCCGCGCGACGGAACGCGCGCAGCACGTCAACCACGAGAAGATACTGGTGAACCTCATCGACGAGGTTCTTGCCAAAGCCATCGACTGCGTGAAAAATCAGCGACGGAGCTCCATTACGCGCCATTCCTATCGCGGCGTTGCTTAGTAGTAGTGTGAGTCAAAGATCCCATCCACATAAAGAAGAGAAAGGTCGTGACGAACGCGAAGAACCAACGCGTCTTGGGAGAAAAAGAGAACAGACCACGCGCTTCAGCACAACATTGCTCTATGTAAGTAAATAAGAAGGGAACAGGATCGCTGTGCTGCACTAACGCCAGCCAGACAGCACAATCTCCTGCTCGCTTTCTCTCTATAATCTCGTTTTTGTGACTTCGTGTGGTCTTGGTGGTTACGGCATCTCGTGCCCAGCCTCCTCCGCGAGCTTCTTGATCTTTGGGATGACGTCTTTCTTCGAGAAGCGCGTGAGCACGTCGACCAACTCGTTGTACACCTCGACAGGGAAACGCGGCGTCTCCTGGTCCTGATAGCCCTGATGCAGCAGCAGGAACGTTCGGAGCAGCTCCGTGACCTCCGTATTCGACTCACACCGCGCGATCAGCGCCTGCATCCGTGAAGACGACAACGTGAAGCCGTCGCATTCCATATTGTACGCGATGTGCAGTGTGCGCTCCACGAGCCCGACTTTCGTGCCCAAGTCGATCAGCGAGCCGTACAAGCCTTCGGGGGTCGCGAGGTCTGCGTCGCGCATCTCGCGAAACAGCGAGAAGCAGATATCGATGCCACTCGCGCCATGCAAGGCGTTCATGACGTAGTCGAAAAACAGCTGGTCGGTTTCGATTCGCTTCGCGGCCATCGACTTGAGGATGCGCACGATGCCGCCAATGTCCGCGTGGGTGCCGTACACAAACGCGATGACTGTGAACGTCTTCACGTCGGGCTCGATCCCCTGCGCCTCCATCGCATCGAGCAGCGCCATGGCGTCCCCGATGAGTCGACGACGCGCACACGTCGCGAGCAACGACGTAAACACCTGCAGGTTCGGGCACAAGTTCCATTCCAAAAAGAGCTCCATGAGGTGAAACACTTCCGAGAACGACGCGTCGCGGTGGTTCTCGACGATCTCCAGCATCGTGATGTGGTCGGGGACAAGGAACGGATTCTGCAGCATCCGCGAAAAGAGATCTTTCGCGAGGTCAAACGACTTCGTGTCGGCAAAGCACCCGAGTGCGTCGTTATATTGCGGCACGCCAAGCATCCAGGCACCCTGCAGCGAGTCTTCGAGCGCGAACGCATCCTCGAGCACTTCCTCAAGGAATTGCGCGTCCCGCATCGTGTTGCAGAAGCGGACCGCTGACCCAAACCCCGGACTCCGCGCGACGCCGTCGCTCACCATCGTGCGGTACACGTCTTTGAACATGGCGAAATCGCTTTGCGCGACGCACGCCTTCATCACGTTTACGAAAATGTTCTCGTCAATCGGAATCAGGGTTTCGCTCTCATTTTCCTTTTCACCTCCACGGCGTTGCAGCATCGCGTCGTAGCACCGAAGCGCCAACTTCGGGCTCTCCGTCTCGATGCAGCACTGGATCGCAGCGCCGAACACTTTCTCAAACTGCTGGGCTTTGATGTTCGCGGCGCCGCCGCTGCTTTGCTGCAACTCCAGGTACTTGGCATCAAACCATTTCAGGAAATACGCGATCGAGCGATTTGGAGCCTCCTGCGCGCCGGTGCAGCTGCGGAAGAGCGCGATGAACGCTTGCTGCTGGAAGTGCTCCACCGGGTAGCGCGGGTGTTTAAATAAATCCGTCGTGAACGCGATCACGTCGGCGAAGCGGCGCTTGGCCGCCATCGCGGATACTAAATTGCCTACAACGCGCGACGGGATCTGCGTCGTCGGACCGAGCGCCAAGTGGTAGAGCACGAGGAACTGCGCTTGGTCGAACATCTTGATATTCGCACACCCATTGATGACCGACACGACGAGCTCCGCGACGAACTCTTTGCCGCATTTGTCGCGCAAGTTATCCAAAATGCGCTTCACTTCGTTGCCGTCGCTCAGTGTGGATTGCTGCCGCATGAGCGTGAACAGCAAGTCGGTCCAGAGCTGCTCGTTCGTGTTCTCGACGTCGAAGTTGCTGACGAGGTCCAAGAGCGCGCGTGCGCCGTCGACGTCGTCCTGCACGAGTCGGTTCTGCAGTGCGAGGTTCCACGCCTGCAGGTCTGTTCCCGCGAGGATCTTGATCTCATCCTTCGCGGCAAGTTTCTGACACGCGGCCACAAACGCCTGCGACGACGTGCGTTTCGAGACCAGAGTCGTGACGTGGTGATCCGCGAGACGCAGACGCGGCTTCACTTTGTGCTTGCTCTGTTGCTTCTTCTGCGCCGGCGAAGGTGGTGGCGACGGCGACAGCTGCACATGGCGGATCCTGCGGTGCGCAATGCGCGAGTGGTGGGGACGTTCACCGGTTTCCAAATGCGGAGACGCTGCTGCTGCTGCATGTCGAGCGGACGCGGCTCTACTGAACCAGCGAATGTGCTGCAAGTCGAGCACCGTGCGTGGCTGTGCTGGTAGGGAAGACGGTGGTGCAGACGGAGGCGTGGTCGTTGCTCCTGCTGTCGGTCTCTGGCGCAGAGCGGCATGCGCGCATCGCCATCCTCTTCGCATGCTGCTGGCTTCTGCGATGGAGCTCTTTCTTCGCACTGCAGAACCACCGGATATGAAGTACAATGGGAGCAGAAGGAGTAGCAGGAAAAAAGGTGTGTCGTGCGAGTCAGTGGTCGCTTATTTCCGAAAGTGAACAAAGTACGCTGACCCGTAAGTCCGGTCGAACAAACCACGAAAGAGCATACTCCCGTTTACTTCCGACAGAAACTCGAAAGATCAGGAATATTTGGCACAGATAGACTGTGAAACTGCCATAATTGTCACCCAACCTAGTACGTTCGCGCTAATTTCCGAATGCAAAACACAAAATTTGCTGCGAACTTAAGGAATGCTTCTTACATTTATCAAGATACACAATTTTTGGCGAATGCGATCGAGATTTTGATCGGTTTTTGCACTGACTTTATCCAATTCGACTCTGGTTGCATAAGCACGCATCACCCATCATCACGGTACGTTCGCATGTCGATATGGGGACGAGTCCGCACTTAGTGAGGGATGACTTTTGCTTGAAGCATGTCAAAAGAACGACACACTGCTTTTCGAATAACAACAGCATCGGATTGCCGACAAGAAGGGAGATGGCGCCGCGCTTCGCCTTCCACGCAAGGTATTCACGCTGTCGGCGTCTGTGAGCGAGGCACGCGCACCTAACGGCAATGTCGCGTTGTGTCTCTGTGCGTAGTAAATTCCGCAACATCGAGTGCAAGCAGCTCCCGCGCGAGCAGAGCTACGACAGTCTCCAGGTCACCAGTGCGCTCGTCGAGGGCAATGCGATCGCCGCCACGCGCGACAAGTTCGCGTTCGCCCATCAGATGGACGGTACGTGCGGAGCCGTTGTCCCCGCCTTTCGTAGTGGACTGACGAGACATGCATAATGCTCACGTGCCTCCCTCCATTCTTTCGCTCACAGGTGGCGGTGCGATCCAGGTCAAGGCGCTGAGCGAGACAGGCAAAGGCGCGCCGATGACGGTAACGAAAGAGGAACAAAGCAAATGCTGGGCTATCTGCCGTCGCTGTGTATGGGGATTGGAAGAGCTGAAGTGTCAACTGTGTGCATGTATGCGTAGCCACCTCTGGTTCGCGCGCATCAGAGCAAAGTGAACAGCGTGGAGTTTTCACCGTTCGACCCGAATCTCCTCGCATCGGGGAGCGCTGACACAACCGTCAAGGTATTTCCCACCCAACACTTGGATATACTACCATGCTTTCGTTATCAACGTGAATGGGCTTACTGATACCTATCGCTCAGGTCTGGAAATTGCCTGCAAATGAGCGCCTGGAAGAAGACCTCAAGACCCCAGTCGCAGCGTTCACGGACGCGCGCTCCAGCGTCGGCGGCGTGAAATTCCATCCATCGGCGCAGGGGATCGTCGCGTTCTACGCCCAGAAAGAGCTCTTGATCGGCGACATTGAAACTCAGACCACGAGCTTCCGGTTGTTTCAAGATGCTGGGGTTCTGAGCGACAATCTTTGCTCCATGGCGTGGACTTGCGACGGCAGTCTGCTTCTCACTGCGTCGCTAGACAAATGCGTGCGACTAGTCGACCCGCGCGCGTCCGCTGGCTCTATCCTGCAAACCGAAGCCCACACTGGCCGTCGTCAGTCCAGCGTTGCGTGGTGTGGACGACTTGAGCATTTCGTTACGACGGGCTGCGATCAAATGCAGGAACGCGAACTCAAGCTGTGGGATCCTCGCAACCTCTCCAAGTATGTGCATCGGCAGCGACTGGACTCGAGCATCGGGCAGCTGTTCCCATTCTTCGACGACGATGTGAATCTGCTCTATTTGCTTGGCAAAGGGGACCGAAGTGTTCGCAGCTTCGAAATCGACTTCGCTCGCGGACCAGCGATTCATGCACTTGACCATAGTGTACTCTCGAATATGACTTTCGCTGCTGCGATGCTGCCGAAGCAGTCGTGTGACACCTCCAGTTGCGAAGTCGCGCGCATTTTAAATCTCAGCACGAACGGCGGTGGCGTCTGCGACGTGTTGAGTTTCCAGGTGCCACGCAAGGATGCCATCAACTCGTTCCAGAGTGATTTGTATCCGGATACAAAAGCGTTCGAAGCTGCGCTGACTGCAGAAGAGTGGAAAAGCGGCAGCAATGCGGGTCCTGTTCTGGAGAGAGTGTCTCCTACAGCTGCCAGGAGTTCGACACCAGATACCGGCGTCAGCTCAGTGTTTGGGGTCTCGCAATGGAAACCTGCGCCGCAGTCAAGCGGGAATGGGAGCACTACCTGGGGATCAGCATGGAGTGCCAGTCCACCAGTTCCTGGAGCTGTCGCACCAACTCCTGCATCAGCACCTTCACCACCAGTCCCACCATCTGCTCCTGCTGCGAATGCACCTCGTGGCTGGGGGACTCCAACGTCTTCATGGAATGCTCCAGCTCCGTCTGTCCCAGCATGGAAAGCCACTGTGTCAGCTCCAAGTCAGCCTCCTCAGTGGCAACCAGCAGTACACGCACCCGACGAAAGAGCTGGGCAGACAGATCCAGCAACGACCACCCCTTCTTCTTCTTCTTCTAGCGCGGCAGCTGGCTCTGCTGCCGAGCAAGACGAAAGTGTTGATATGCTGTCCGACAAGGCTCGTCGACTCGGCTCGAAATATGGACACAAGGTAAGGCGAGGGTTTTGCTTTTGAAAGCGTGTTGCTGCTCCGGTTTCTCATCCTCTTGTTTGCGTGTTGCTGGCGATAGTTTAAATACATTAAGGGCAAACAGGCGACTCGGAACGAGCTTTTCCACTTCGGAGACAAGTCGGTTGCTTCGTCTACGATCGCCTCGCCGATTATCAAGGCGAACTCCAGATTCTGGGCAGTCCCGATTACTGGAGCAGGTGGTCCAGTGATGGTAAATCAGCTGGCAGCTTCGGGAAGAGCTTCAACGCAGACTCCGATCCTGAATGGGCACAAATACGCGGTGGCGGATATGGACTTCAATCCGTTTAGCGACACTCTTCTCGCTACTGGCGGAGGGGACTCGGTCATCCAGGTTTGGTCTATCAGCGATTCATCCTCAGCGATGGCGCCAGTTCAAACGCTGAATGGACACACAAAGGCGATTCGCACGGTAAAGTTCCACCCAACGGCGTCGAATGTGCTCTGCTCCTCAGGTCAGGATCTTTCGGTGCGTCTTTGGGATGTCGAATACGGCAAAGAGCAGATCTCATTGAGTGGCAAACTGGAAGATATGGTGTGGAACATGGACTTCAACCACGACGGGAGCCTTCTCGCGACCTCCAGTCGAGCCAAGATTGTGCGCATCTTCGATCCACGCCAACAGGAGCATCCGCTTGTCGCCATGGGCTGCGGTCACGATAGTGGAAAACCTCAATTCGTGTCGTGGGTTGGCAGCTCCCAGATCTTGACGATTGGCGTCAACGCACGCAATGAGAAGCAGATCGTTTTCTGGGACCCGAGAAACCTCGTCGATCCTATTTCACGTCCAGTCACGATCGAAACCACCGCGAGCAGCGCGATCCATTACCCGTTTTACGACGAGAGCTCACATTTGCTGTTCCTTGTCGGCATGGGGGATCGTCATGTGCAAAGTTTCGAGATTGATACAGCTTTGGCGGCGGCGCATGCGAACCTGCCGTTTGCGTACTCTGGTCAAGATCCGATCAGTGGCGCTGCACTGCTCCCGAAGACCCTGTGCGATGTGCGGAACGTGGAAATCGACCGCATGCTGCTGCTGACGCCAAATGCCGTCGACCACGTCTCGTTTTCGCTTCCACGAGCGGACAAGTTGAAGGAATTCTTCCAGGACGATGTGTATGGCTCCGTTCGCACCGCGCAGCCATCACTAACCGCGAGTGAATGGTTCGATGGCCAGAACGTAACTCCGACTCTCGAGTCGTTGCGACCGAATGGTGCGTTCCTGCTGCCGTCTTGTTTGCGAGCATTTTCTCGCTGGATGCTAACAAATGGTTTTGTGTGTTGCTAGATATGGTGCCGCTGTCGGAGAAACCGAAGGAAACGTCCCAAGTGCGACCGAAAACCCTCGACTTCCAAGCGCGCCTGCGCAAAGAGGATGAGGAAAAGCGGCTCAAAGCTGAACAGTTTGAGCGGCTGAACGTAAGTGCTTCGTGCCGCCACTTCATGCTGGTTGCTTGCTTACATACCTTTTCTGTCTCGTGAATGTGATTGCTAGGCGCTGGCAGCTCAGCCCTCGCTGCACTCCATCAGCCACGCGACAACCGAAACGCAGGCGGCAGCGGTGCACGAATCCGACAGTGACGATGAGTGGGACGATTAAACAACTATTCACGTTTGCCCATGTTGACATCAAAAAGACTGGCGGTTGATATATTATTGTACAGCAGCAGCCTCGCTCGCTCTCTTCCTTTCTCCTTCCCAATAGATAGATTGATCCGTCCGTTTCTCTCCCTGCGCCGTTGGTTCATTAACTTCAACTACGATACACCCCCAGCAGCGCAAATCAAGGAGTGCAGAAATGAATGGATCACCGAACAACAAAAGCGTTCCGAAGCCGCTCACAGACGCGCGTGATGTACTCGTACTCGTTCTGCGAGGCTTCCTCCTTCTCGATCTCCAAGCGGATGGCATCCCGAGACACCTACACAGCATAGAGCAACACATAACCAGTCAGTTGATCGCGTCCGCACAAACAAGCAGACGACCCGTTGCGAGCTACTTACCGGTCCATGAACGACGTGCACGCTGGTCTCAAAACTGGTGAAAGGGAACTCGTCCAAAATCGCAAAGCCCACGACAAACTTGGCTTCTCGGGACGGCGTGAAGTTCAAAAATTCCACCCACAGCACTGCCGCGTCCGCAATGAACTCAACCGCGAACTGGGCAGACAGCGACCGGAGCTCCCGTAAAAATCGGAACGACAGCGTCACGGATCTCTCCAGCTCCTGCAAAAGACCGCAAATACGTCCGGGTCGGTCCGTGACTTCTTCCTGCTGACTGCTTGACGCTGTACGGATAAAGCGCGACAGCTGCACAGGGTCAAACAGCTTCTGCTGCACTAAATGAACAATGTCATTGTCGCTTTCAAGATACTGACTCCGCCGCCTTCGCTTCAAAGTCACGCTGGAGGAAACATCTGTTGAGAAACCGCCATCGGAGGAAGAGCTCGCCGCGGATGGTGGCGAATTCAGGAAAACGTCCACCTGGAGATCGACACGCACAACCACATCGTCGAATTGAGCGCTCAACTTCAGGTGGGAAGAAGTCGCAACCGCGATGCGCCACACGCTGAGACTTCCTTGAATTGCAGCAACCTCCTCCACATCCAGCACTTGTCTTTCCAACTCGGATGAAGTCTCTGCCGAAATATGGTTCCCCTCGGATGCAACGCCCTCCACGACACGGAGCTGGTCGTGCAGCACAGACGCTTCAAGCGACAGCGACGCGCACTCCATTTCAAGCACATCGACCGTGGCAGCATACTCGTTGCGAACTGACTGCTGCTCTTCAATCGCGTCCAGAAGCTCCGCCATTTGCTTTTCTCGCTCGATAAGTTCGTGGAGTGCAGCGACTTCGCTCTGCTTTGTCGCGGCGTCCTTGGCGATTATGCCTTTCAACGTATGGACGTCCTTCGTAAGTTCAGCCACAGAAGATTGAAGCTTCTCCCCCATTTCCCGCTCCATTTTAGCGCGCCACTGGCACCAACCACTCTGAACTCGTACTGTCTCCATACCATGCAAGGCTTTGATGGACGCAATACCCGACTCATCAAGGTTTTCAGGACTGAAGAGGGCTGGCGCTTTCTCATTCAGCAGCGATCCAAGCACATCCGATAGACCAGTCGACCAAGACGAGATCTCATCAATGTGCCACTTCACCACTTCACCACAAGCATCGGAAATGGAGGCTAGCTTCACGGAATCGATAGTGGGATCTGCAGCAGCATTCTTGGCAAACAACTCGTCGAAATGGTCGTCTGGAGTTGCTTGGTCTCTGCTCTGGAGGTCTGTCGTCGTCAAGAGCTCATCCATCGATACCAACGGAACTGCAGGAGGAAGCGCTTTACGCCTTGGTGACTGGCGCAATGGCGATGTGATTCTTGCCTTTAGATCCGCCGCGGTCACTTCAGCATCAGGCGCAGTTCTCGCTTTTGGCGTACCAGATCCGATGCGCTCAAACTTCGAGGACAGGTTCACTACCAACGATCTACGACGTTCGTCGTACTCGGAATCGCTTTCATCTTCGCTGCTTTCGATACTCATCATGCTCGGAGCAGAAGAATTGCCGGCGTCTTCTTCTTCTTCCATGATAGGATCCAGAGTAATATCTTGCTCATCCAGTTGGTTGTAGTGAAGAGAGTTGAAGCGGCGCGCAGTGCTGCTGCTGAATTGGCTGCTTCCGGAGAGACTCGATGCGCCTTGTTCGTCTTCACGGGCTAAATCGCTGAGATTTCCGACTGTCGGCTCGCCACCATCGTCCTGGGTAAACGTTGACGAAATCTGCGAAGTGGATCGTTGCGCACGGCTCGGATACGTATCGTATGCGGCTGATTCGGCAACAAGATCGCCCAAACTGCCCAGCTCTACAGTCTCATCACGCAAAGGCGAGTCAGCAAACAACGAGTCGTCCTTTTCTTCCTCCTCGTGATTTTGGAGTCTGAATGGCGGTGCTTTTGCCTGAGCAGCAGCAGCACTATTGGACTTGGGCAATACGCCTCCTGCTTGGACAAAATTCGAAAAATCGCCTGTGATTTCCATATCTTCGCCTGCATCCGATGACGCAGAGGAATCGGCATAAGCAAGTCGTCCCTGCGGTTGAGTATCGTTGTGGCTGAGAAAAGAAGACTTCGACGCGGAAGAAGGAGCTGGTAGGGAAGACAGAGCACCGGGACCGATTCCTTTCAACTTCCTCGCAGATACAGGTGAACGGATTACAGCGCTCACGCTGCTTCTCCGCCGTCTCCGAGCATTCGCTTGATTATCCAATGGACTTACACCACGGAGACTGTAACGTCGACGGCTTTTTTCAGCCGACTTGCTGACTAGGAGACTCAATCTAGAGTTGGAAGCTTCCAAAACCTCTTCGAAACCCTCTTTTTGCTCGCCTTCGTCCGAATCGATGGCGTCCGCCTCGTCGAGAAGCGAAGTATTGAGTGACGTCTCTTCATCATCATCTTCTTCCTGGGGAGAAGGCGGTGTGGATATCCTATCGAGGGGGAACATTCGTCTTGCGTCCTTTGCGAGCATTGGCGTCATTGACGTTGAAGGTGAACCTAGATTGAACTCGGCACCTTGAGGAGGACCAAAGTTCACCGATTTCGTGGGCGTCGTCATCAGTCCGTTCTTGGGCTTCCTGGCACTCAAGATGCTCTTCAGTGGGGTCCTCATCCTGGAGGTACCAGAAGAGGGAGAGGCAAATTCGGTCGACTCTCTACCTGCTTCTTGCAGCCGTGCACTTTGTCTAGTCACTCTTTGATCGCTCTCTCGCTGCTGTTTTCGAGGGGTGGGAGACTTCTGGGGACGAATCAATCCGGTCGTTTCTTTTGATCTCAGCGACACAATCGAGTCTTGCGGTGGACTTTCCGTTCCTGCATCGGCATCCGTTCGAGACTTTTTGCCTTCGTGTTCAGGGCTGACCACCTCGCCATCTGAACCTCCCTGCTTGCGCTTCCGAGATGCGAGTCCAGGGTTGATTTCGTACAAATCTTCTACATTAAGCGTGTCTCGGCGCGTTTGCTTCTCCTCCTCGCTGGTCCTTCCGCTCGTGGCATGCACGATCGCAAAAATGTCGTTCGGGTCGACTGTAGCTCTCCGACTTTTTGATCTCGTTAAAGGTGATGGATCGAGGTCGAGTTCGCTTTGAATAGACTGGCGTCTCTTGTCGTTGCCCTCGTCGCGAGTGTTTGCTGAAGAGGGTTCCGAATCCGACTCCTCATCGATTGCTGTTCGTTTGCCTTTCCCTGAATGCATCTCCTGTCGTAACTCGGAGAAGAAATCTGCCGCATCCGTTGGCTCCAAGGTTGACCGTCGGCTTTTTGGGTTCAACCGCGATTCACCACGTCTTTTGCGTGGCGTGTCGCCTTCTTCTTCGTCCTCCTCCTCCTGCAGCGTTTCGGTTCCACTACTATCGACATCGTCAGCTGTGACCAGTTTGGACGAAAAGAACGTACTCGTGAAACTATCGTTGCTGACCGAACTACTCTCGTCGTGGATGCCAGGAGAGGTGGCTGTCTTTTTCTTCGACGGCGCTTTTGGTTTCCCTGCGGACGAACTCCCTGCTGTGATAAGCTCGCTCATTGTCATCGACACCACTTCGCTTGGAGAGAGCGTGCGCTCTTCTCGCTCTTTTCGCTTCATCGCTCGCGTCTTCCTCACTGATTCTGGAGTCTGCAACGCTGCGGATTTGGACGGTGCTAAAAACTGGTTCGTGGTCCCCATCTCGCGCAAATATTCCTGCATACTGTCACTATCGGGCGATTCGGTCGACTGTGCTGCTGCTGCGTTCCCCATGCGTGCTCGTTCTGAAGATGGACCTTCGTCCGCTAACGAAATACTCTGGAGTAGGTTTTTCAGTGCAGAAGGGGAGACGGTATCTCGTCGGGAGATCGCACTATCGTCGATAATACTGTCGTTATTCAAGATCAGTGATGCTTTTGAAGGTGACAGCGTTGCTCGTCGCGTCGCCCGCGGAGAGACAAACTCCGAACTGCCTGTCGCTTCTGCTGCAGTTGTCCCTGTCGTCACGACTGTATCCTCCTTCTGCTCTTCGTCTTCTTCGTCCTCTTTTTCCTCCTCTGTCTCCACTTCCTCCGTTGCAGTCGATATCGCTAACGCTACGTCGGTCACTGTCCGTTGTGTGGGCGATTTGCCATTCGCAGCAGCAGTGAAGGAGCTTTTGGAAGCGAACGTCTCTGGTGTATTGATCTCAATGTCGTCACGCGTCAGCGAGGATTCGTCTACACACACACACATATATGCACATCCATCATTACACTCGTCTATCCCCTGCACTCACACACACACACACATCCTTGCTCACCGGTGGTCGTACCTCCGACGGCCGCATCCAGGCGCAACTGCGGGGTATTGGCGAGTTCGCCGAGGATCTCGCGCTGGAATTGCGACGCGATCGAGTCGGCTTTGCTGGCTTTCGGGGTCGTGAGCCGGTCAAGCCCGCCTGCGAGACGCGACGGCGGACTCGGCGTGCTATCAGTGGCGGTGCTCGCAAGCGTCGGGTCGGACGGATTGGCCCCATGGCCGGAGTCAAGCGCGGCGTCGGTGTCGGCCATGTTCAATTCGCGGTCTTCGGGTTCGCGCGATTTCAACGCTGGTGGGGGTTGGCGGGTCTGGGTGGTGAGGTTCGACTCCTGCCCGCCCATTTTGTTCCGACTCGGGTTTTTGAAATGTCGATAAAACCTTCCAAAACCTCATCGTCTGTTGATAGAACCTCGAGGATGGTGGCGATAGCGAGGTTTTCCCTTGCGAGAGTGACGGAGGGTGAGAGAATAGGGTATGGTCGGTGATCTGTGGCGAGAGCGAGGAGTATGGCACCAGCTGAGAATATATACCCTTCCGAACTTGCTCGTGGTAGGCAACTTGCTGTCGATGGAGGGAATAATATAGACTGCAGGAAGCGACATGACGCGGGCATACCAGTTTCGTAACGACGTGTATCAATGTCGCCGACGCGGCGATAAGAATCAGGTGGTTGGCAAGTTTGATTGGCCATGAGAAGTTGGCGATCCCGCTTAAGTGCGAGCGCAACGTTTGGAGCTCTTCAAATGTCCTCATAATCGAACAAGCAGGAAATCCACAGACAGACAGAAAGACAACCATGACTGGCGCTGCCGCAGTGGATCTCGACGCGAAGCGTAAGCGCAAGGAGGAGAAGAAAGCCAAGAAGGCTATCCGCAAGGCACAAGAAGCGCAAGCGGAGACCGTAGTGGAAGCCGCGGACGACGACGACGACGCCAAGAGCGACAAGAAGAAGAGCAAGAAAGCCAAGAAAGAGTCCAAGAAGCGCGACCGCGACGAAGACGACGCCGACAAGAGCAAGAAGGTGAAGAAGGATAAGAAGAAGTCGAGTGACGGCGATGATGGCGAGGAAGCGCCAGCGTCCGATTTCTCCAACGGACCATACCAACAGCCTCCTGCCTCAGACGGCAGCTACAAGAAGTCGTTCTACGTCGAAAGCAAGGGCACGGCCAAGATGACCAACGAGGAAGTGTCTGCGTTCCACCAGGAGAACGAAATGACCATCAGCGGCAACAACTGCTTGTACCGCCCTATTCGCAGCTTCACGGATGTCACTTTCGAAGACAGGTTCATGAAAACCACTGCGGGTTTCAGCAAGCCAACTCCGATTCAAAGTCAATGCTGGCCAATTTTGGCGTCCGGACGGGATATCATTGGTATCGCCGAGACCGGTTCCGGTAAGACCTTGGCGTTTTCGATCCCCGGCTTGATTCACATTGCTGCGCAGCCTGCGGTCTCGCCAAAGTTCCCAGGTCCACGTATGTTGGTCGTTGCGCCAACGCGTGAGTTGGCGATGCAGAGTTCGGATGTGATCACCCAGGCTGGTAAAATGTGCGGCTTGAAGAGTACGTGCATCTACGGCGGTGTGCCGAAGAACGTGCAGAAGAAGATCCTTCGCGAAGGTGTCCACGTGATCGTCGCGACGCCAGGTCGCCTCAAGGATCTCCTTGAAGAACGCGCTTGCAACCTTTCGAAGGTCTCGTTCGTGGTCTTGGACGAAGCCGATCGCATGCTCGACGAAGGTTTCGAGAAGGATATCCGCAAGATTATCGGTGAAACCCACCCAGAACGCCAGATTGCCATGTTCAGTGCCACGTGGCCACAATCGATCCAGAAGCTTGCGCACGAGTTCTTGACCGACCCCGTGAAGGTCACAATCGGTTCCGATGACCTCGCGGCCAGTCAGAACGTCACGCAACTCGTTGAAGTTATTGACGACCGTGCGCGTGACGCGCGCGTGCACGCTCTTTTGCAGAAATACCACAGCTCGCGCAAGAACCTGATCTTGATCTTCGTGCTCTACAAGAAGGAAGCCGACCGTGTCGAGCGAATGCTGCAGCAGAAAGGTTGGACGTGTGCGGCCATCCACGGGGACCGTAACCAGCACCAGCGTACCGAAGCCGTCGAGCAATTCAAGAAGGGGCAAATCCCGTTGTTGATCGCGACGGATGTCGCTGCGCGTGGTCTCGATATCCCTGGCGTCGAGTACGTGCTCAACTACTCGTTCCCGTTGACCATCGAAGACTACGTGCACCGTATCGGTCGTACTGGCCGTGGTGGCAAGAAGGGGATCGCGCACACGTTCTTCACGGCGAACGACAAACCTCGCGCGGGCGAGTTGGTCAACTTGCTGCGTGACTCGAACCAGGATGTGCCTCAGGATCTGATGAAGTTTGGCACCCACGTGAAGAAGAAGGAGCACAAGCTGTATGGCGCGTTCGCGAAGAATGTCGACGTGACCAAGAAGGCGACGAAGATCACGTTCGACGACAGTGACTAAGCTAGATAGATATATAGATAGACCCATGTTTATACACGCAGACATCGCGTAGGCTGTTTAAGGTATCGAATCGATGTTGCAACAACACCAAATTGTAAAGCACCTTCATGTTTTACATCCCTGCTACACTAAACATCGTAGTGTCATTCGTTGTCACTGTCGCTGCTGCTCGAGTAGCCTAGTAGCAGTGCGCCTGGTACCGCCTTCTCTGTGGCTGTCGGTGGTGGGACTGCCTTCTCTGTGGTTGCTGCTGCTGTGGTAGAGTCTCTCCTCTTGGCTGCTTCCCCACTTGCGATCACCTGTTTCTTCGCTGCTTTCTTCTTCTTGTTACTACTCGTCTCGGTCGAAGAAGACGCACTGCGTTTCTTCGCTTTAATGGTCACAATCGCTGCCGGTGTCTTCTTGTCAGTGCTGATGCTCGTCGCACTTTTCCCTGCTTCGCTCGTTTTCACTGCGGGGACTGCGACGACTTCTGGCACTAACGCCGACGGCTTCTGCGCTTGCAGCTTCAACGCAGTCGAACGGAAGCTTTGCAGTTCTGTGTGAAAGTATCGGTAAATCATAGTCACGTGCTGTCCTGTGCCAGGTTACGAGTGCTCCACTTACGTGCTTCCTCCTCTGCTCTCCGCTTGTTCTTCTGCGCTTCTTGGATCCGCTTCTGCTCCATCAAATACAGTCTGCACGCAGTAGCATATACGGAATCCGCGTCAGCGGTAGCATTCGCTGTAGAAAGCAGATCGCACTACATAAGCAAAGCCAGTCACCACCTGTCCGACGTATCAAAGAAACCCCTTCCTTCGTACGCAGCGCCACCGCCATCGCCACCATGACCCAGATCCTTCATGAACTGGCGTCCAGCCTCCGTGGTCGTGTCGGCACTGGACCCAGGCATCACTTTGAACTCCGTGCGCTTCGCGGATGCAGCAGCGGACGTCGACAGCAGCTTGCGCGCGGCGTCCGAGTCCTGGTTCGCTGGGTGCCATGATGGAACATCCATGGTGGAGACTTTGGAATAATGGACAATCCGCCATAAAGCAACAACAAAAGGCACTAAATCGACTGGACGGTCACTAAATCGAAAAGTAGCCAACCAAATAGCTGTATTTGGTGCCAATGGCATCTCTTGCACCAGCTTTGCTATCTACCTATCTATCCGTACAGCTCTCGGATCCCAAACAGCTCTTCGGCTTTCGACCTCGAGTCTGCAAACTCCAGCCCGTACGTGTCGTTTACGCAGGACGTATCGACGTTCCTCAAGACGCCATTTTCGCGAACATACGACGCCAAGATCGCCATGCCGCAGATCCCGTCGCCCGATTGCGTTGGCGTTGTGAACGTCGTGCAGTGACCCGCGTACTCAAAGTCCACAAGCATCTTGTCGCCTTCCAGTTCGTCGTACTCCAAGCTGCCGTACGCGCGTCTCGTCTGCACATCCAAGCCGCCGACCATCAAAAGAGCCGTCGCGTGCTTCGGCAGCTTCGCTGGGAGGTTCCAGTACTGGTCGCGCTCGTACACCATGGGCTGGGACTTGGGCAAGTTCTTCAGTTCGCTGCACGCCTTCTCTTGGCTCCCAGAGAACAAACAGTAGTATGGGAGCGTGTAGAAATTGTCCGAAGCCATCAGTGACTCTTCGTACCATCTCACAAGCGTCGCCTTGTCCGGAGATGGCTGCTCCCACATCTCCGAGAACACGATCAAGTTGTACAGCATCTCCGACGTGTACAGGAGGTTGTCGATGTCTTCTTCCTCGAGCACATCACTTACAGGGGTTGCAAAGTAGGTGAGTGCTTCTGCGTCCTCTTTCGAGCACCGCGACGCTCTGTAGATAATCGCTGGGATCGCCGTACGCCATGTATCCGAGGTTAAGTAGTCTCCAAACGTTGTGCGCAAAAAGTACGATGGCCGCGAGCCCGAAGCCGCCAGAGCATCAGCGCACGCGTTGCTCCCCGGTCTCTCTTCCGCAGCTTTATCCAAGTCGCGGTACAGCTCGCGTGTGAACTTGCTCAGGTCGTCGACACCGGGGAACTTCGACTTGCAGAAGGAATCTTTCAAGCAGTGGCTGAGGAATCGGTCGGCGACCACACCGACATCGCGGTCCCAGTTCGAGTACGTCGCGCGTTCTTCTTCGGTTGATCCCGCTTCCGAAACAATGCCATCGATAGAAAAGCCCTTCACGGAATCGGGAGCGAAATGAATCAGACGCTCGACCAGGTACGTGCCGTAGCTGAGTCCGTACACAAAGACATCTTCATCAGACAAGTGGGTGTCGATCACAGTTTTCAAATCCATCGCCGCAGATGTGACGGAAAAAGCCGCCGTCTGGTTGTCGATCTGGAACAACACATCTTGGATGCACGCAGGCACTTCGCCGACGCTGATCGATGTCCCGCTCGGACTTCCACTTGTCCCCGCTTGAGCAGCTACACACATCAAGCGGTTGCTTCTCGCCGTGCCGCGGTGGTCCATCGTGTAAATACTCACTTTCCCCTCAAGTCTTTTGTACAAGTCGCCCATCATGCCTTCCATCGCGGTCGAGGACGCGCCTGGTCCACCTTGCAGCACCCACAGAGATTTCTTTTTCTCCTCGGATTTCTCCAGCGGCTGTGCAGCGACTCGCTTCACAAACACATCGATCGTGCGGTTGCTGTCACAGATCCCTTCGTAGCACATGGGCACACGGAACTCGCCGCATTCGTACTGCGGGTTCTCCGCGGAAGAGTCATCCTCTGCGTAGTCGCGATCACTGTCGTCGTCGTGCGTTGATTTCCCATGGTCGCGATGGCGGTGACCTTGTTCCTTCGAGTGGTGCGACTCGTGCTGCTGGCGCTGATGGGTCAGCCACTCGAACGATTGCTCCAAGAAAGGCAGTGTCGCGTGGCGTTGGTCGCCGACCAGCACGTTCGGCGCCTTGAGGAAACGCTGTGCGGTCATCGACGCGTGCGGGTGGTCGGCACGTTTCTGCTGTGCATGCTTGTGCTTGTGCTCCTTCGTCTCCATGTAGTAGTCGTCGCTGCGGTCTGCGGCTCCGCCGTTGTGCGTACTTGGGCTGCATTTGTACCATCCGTTCAAGAGCACGCTCGAGGGGGTTTTCGGCGCCTCGACCGCCGCACCACTGCTCGCGAGCAGCGCCACTGATGCACTCGCCACGACCAACTGCACAATCTTCATCCTTCTTTGGGTATTCTATCCAGTCGGTCTTTTTAACACAGCTGGAGAGAAAGAGACGCTGCTTGCTTGCTTGCTTGCTCTTCTTGGCCGATTGCGGAATGCAGCGGAGATTAGCTTTTCGCTGGGAGAAAAAATCCACCTCTGAAACGGTTTGCAATTGCATTTTACAGGTTGTTTCATCTTTAAATCAGTTGACGCCAAAAACGCGATCGGAATCGGCAAGAAAATTTATCTTGACAAATGTAAGAGCACTTTCTTAAGTTCGGCACTTTTTTGCTTTTCATTCGGAAATAAGTGCGAGCTTACTAGGTTGGGTTATCTTTTCGACCGTTTCACACTTATTTTAGACTTAATATTGAATTTATATTCAGCAATCGTCGGAAATAAGCGAGTTAATTCTCTTTCGCGGTTTTTCATTCTAAAGTACGGGTAGGTGTACTTAGCTCATTCTCGGAAATAAGTGAGAAAGGATTCGCTCGACACACCATTTCCTGCTTCTACTGCCACTGACGAAAATGCTCGACAGCTGGGAGATCACAACGCTCACGACCGCATACCAATACGCATATGAGAACCCACGCGACGAGATCCTGTTCAATTCATTCACCCACGTCATCAGTTGAGAGTGTACCAAAGGACTTGACCTGGATCGCCACTTCGCCGAAAATGAATAGGGATTGTGCGGATATGCAATGTGAGAGGTTTTAACCCAGATGTTGTAGGTTGATGTGGGTTGAGATGGTGGTTACCCTTTCTTGCTGAGTTTTAGCAGAGGGTACGTGCAGAATTGGGATGCTATAAAAAATATCAGGTGTGATTCGTGTACTGTTTTTGCACAAATGGTTGAGATTGTGGACACTACTCCAAGTATCTCGTAAAGTGCGACTCCATAGAAGACTCGCTTGACATCGATTCGTCTCTTTTAAGGGAGGGATGGCTGTACGTGCGGGATCTTCATTTCTCGATTGCGACACAAATCCACAATGTTGTCTGCTTCGTCATCCCACTTTCTCCGATCTTCAGCGAGAGTGCATATTTACCATCCACGACACACTCACTCCCCGCCCTCCACACATCCACACTGGATATGTCGTACTGCACGTTAAGCTCCCTCTCACTGTATTACGCGTCGATGCAAGTTGAAGTTGAAGTGCGCGTATCCAACGCATTAACCTTCGTTGAACTCCACCCACCCACTAACTTTCACCATACTGGGCAACTCCACTTCCCGCTCTTCCTCTTTTACTGCATACCATGGTTTACGACCAGTCCGGATTCGCTTGCTTGGTCATTCTTCCATTCCCCTCGAAGTCCGCCAGATCCACATTTCCGCATCCTCTCTCCAGCTGAAGACGCACGCACACACATGACAGACCACCAGAGCAACGCATTGCACCCTGCTTCGCAGCGACATCCACTCACGCACTACGGCACGAGTTCGCTCGAACGAGACGGTTCGGTGAGTGGCTCGACCGCACGTCGCAACAAGATCGCGAAATGGAGTGCGACGGCGCTTGTCGCCGGTGCTGTGTTGACCGCACTGGCGGTCACGCGTGTCGGCGTTCCGTCCAGGGATGTGACATCGATGTTGGCGGGCTCGCCTGCATCGGCATCTGCTAGAAACATTGCTGGCGCTGCAGGAGCGGATGTGAACTGCTGGCAAAGCTCGTACCTCAACGGTGAAACGAAAATGATGGAGTCGATCGCTGGGTTGAAGTGGAAGAAACGCGCAACGCCTTCCACTGGATCGTCGTCGTACATTGCTGTGGATGCGAGCAAGATATTCCAGGAGATGTTTGGCTTTGGTGGCGCATTCACCGAAGCGTCCGCGCTGCAATTCGCGAAATTGTCACCCGAAAAGCAAGAAGAGGTGCTGCAGCTGTACTTTGACAAGCAAGACGGAGCTGCGTACGAGTTTGGACGTGTGCCGATGGGTTCGTCCGATTTCTCGATGAGCTCGTACAGCTTCGACGATGTTGCGAACGACACCGCAATGAGTCATTTCGACAACGGGGTGGAGCACGACACGACAGTGCTGATCCCGTTCATTCGACGTGCACTCGAGAAGAATCCAACGCTGAAGATGTTCTTGGCTCCATGGAGTCCGCCGGCGTGGATGAAGCGTGGGAGCGAAGCGTATGAGCCGAGCATGATGGGATCCGTCCTCCCAGTCGGTTTGCGAGATGATGTCCAGTCGGCGTGGGCGTTGTACTTCTCCAAGTTCATCTCCGCCTACAAGAACCATGGCATTCGCTTTTGGGGACTCTCGCCTCAGAACGAACCTGAGTCGAAGGCTCCATGGGAAGCATGCGGGTACACTGCCTCGTATCAAGCGGAGTTCGTTGCGAACCACCTCGGTCCTGTGCTGAAGCGCGACCACCCAGAAGTGAAGATTATGGTGTTTGACAACAACCGTGACAATGCCCATCACTGGGCAGATACCATCTTCAACCACCCTGAAGCGAGCAAGTATGTGGACGGCATTGCAGTCCATTGGTACGACAACGAACGCGTGATGGATGGCGTCGCATTCCACGAGCGTCTGAACGACACGCACCACGTGGATGACAATCGCTTCATCCTCGCGACCGAGAGCTGCAACTGTCCTGGAGTCGCGCACGGCAGCGAGGCGTGGTTCCGCGGACAACGCTACGCGCACGACATGATCTCCGATTTCAACAACTGGGTCGTTGGCTGGGTCGACTGGAACCTGATATTGGACCACACGGGTGGTCCGAACCACTTGGGCAACAACTGCGATGCGCCGATCATCATCGACGACACTGAGAAGGACTACTACTTGCAGCCGATGTACTACTTCATCAAGCATTTCTCCAAGTATGTTCCTCCAGGATCGCGACGCATCCACACGGATGTCTCCGCGATCTTCAAGAAACCTGGGGATGCGCAATTGCACCCAAACTACCCTGTCGAGCTGCACTCGTGCGACGACAGTGCTCGCCAGACGATCCACAAGACGGACGACAACAAGCTTCAAGTCACGGACACCCCATACTGCATCGACCTGATTCAACCGGAATCGGTGGATCGCCAAGTCGCATTGGTGGAGTGCAGATACACTTCGCAATCGTGGACGTTTAGCAATGGACAGATCCAAATGGCCGGTCACTGCCTGGCGCTGAACCACGGGTCGACCGAGGAAGGTGTCCGTGTGACGGTGCATCCATGTCGCGACAGTGAGCAGGTCCCATACGAACTGTGGAGATTCACGAACGGCACCTTGCAGTCGTTGGCGTCGTCCAAGTGTGTCACCGCAGGGTACTCGTTCGTGCAGTCTGTTGGGTTTGTGACTCCTGAAGACAAGAAGGTGCTCGTGGTGCTGAACGAAAACACGGAGGATGCCGAATTCGAGCTGCAGTACGGCGATGTGGCGTTGGAGACCGTGATTCCTCGAGGCGCGATCCAGACGTTCACATGGGAGTAAACACGTGGAAAAGACACACAAAGTTTCTGCAAACGAACAAGGAGCGGACGTCCGAATATTGATATACGTCAATTTCACATGCATGTCCATTCTGTTCTCTCTCTCTCTCTACCATGCGTGTTGTTGCATGTGTTTCACGCAGTCTCATATGAATCCTTCCATCAATCGGTGTGCATGAGCGGGGTGGCTTCGTTCGCACGCTGCGAGCGGCGAATGGGGCGACGGCGCTTCAAGACACCTACCATCGCAGGCACCACAAACACAAAGCACACGAGCAGACCCGCCATGGCCTTGGAGTTGTGCACATCCCGCATCCGGTTCTGCTCGCGGAGCTCCACGGCGGCGTCTTCATGCGCATATTTCGGGTCCACGTCGATCTCGAAACCGTCGAGACACTTGGTCTCGGCCACTTTCTTGTACCATCTCGCTGCGATCCGCGGGATGCGCGCCAGGTCCGTGCTTTTCGGAGTGTAGCCCTCCTTCGAGCCCGTCTCCGACGTGAAGTTGACGTAGTACAGCCCAAAGCGAGGCTTGAACGACCCCCACTCGTAGTTGTCCACGAACGACCACGCCGCGTACCCAACGATTGGGATCTGGAGCTCCGTGATCGCTTTGTGCACTTCGCCGAGGTACGTCTGGTAGTACCAGAGCTGGTCCATGTTCTCGATGGTCTCGTTGCCGCACCATCCGTTCTCCGTGAGCAAGATCTCGGCTTGTGGGTTCTGCGCGTGCATCCACTTGATGGTCTCCAAGTACCCGGGCGAGTACCCCGTGAACCAGTTGCAGTTGTATTTGCCGTCTTCGTTCTTGCTGGACAAGCGAGCGCCTTCAGGCGCACGAGTCTCGTCGATGCCGAGGTCGCGCTCCCATCCGGGCGTTTGCTTGGAGCATCGCACCTTCGAGTGCTCCGACTTGCAATCCGTCACGACCTTGGACGAATAGTGGTTGAGCATGAAGAGATCGTACGAGTCTTGCACAACAGCGGCTTCTTCGTTCGTAAACTCCGGCAGGTTGTCTCCCGCGCGTTCGCGCATGATGTCCGGGTATTTGCCCGACACCAAGGGGGTGAGGAACCAGCCGAGCCCGAACTGCATTTTCCGCTCGCCCGCAGCAACGTCCTCGGGGTTGTTTGGATCCAGTGGGTACGAGAAGTCGGCATTCAGCACAATGCCAATGCGCGCAGTCTCATGGATGACATTGCTTTCCTTGAGTCTGCGGAAGAGCTGCACGGACTTGCCATGGGAGAGCAGCACGTTGTGTGCAGCGGTGTACGCGTTGGTCTTCGAATGTTTGAGTCCTGGCGCGGCCTGCCCATTGCCATAGCCCTGAGTGACAAACGTCCACGGTTCGTTGAAAGTGGACCAGAACTCGATCTTCGACCCAAACTCCGTGAACATGAGCGCTGCGTACTCCACGAAATGGTCGATGATGTCGGTGTTGATCCACCCTTGCGGCTCGAGCTCATGGTGCAGTGCTGAGGGAAGATCCCAATGGTAGAGCGTCACAATCGGCACGATGCTGTTTCTCCTCAGCTCGTCGATGAGCGCATGGTAGAACGCGATCCCCAGCGGGTTGGGTTGCATCTTCTTTGCATGAGCGTCCCAACGCATGACGCGCGACCATGAGATCGAGAACCGGAAGGAATCCAAGCCTGAGGCAACCATGAGCTCGACATCCTGGCGGTACCGATGCAGGAAATCGTCGGCGACGTTCGCGCACGAGAGTCCCGCTTTCGCACGACAGAAGTCGTCCCAAATGGAGGGCGTGCGTCCCGTTTCGTTCCATCCACCCTCGACCTGGTACGCCGCCGTTGCCGACCCAAAGAGGAACGTGTCAGGGAAGCAGCGCCTCGCGCTTTGCCTCGTAGTCTCTGTAGTAGCAGTGTCTGCGAATGATGTCGACGCAATGGCCGCCGTAGCGCCAAGCAGAAGCAACCGCATGAACGTCATGGTTGAGCTGTGGCTTGCCAATTCGGAACTGAGCACCGTTTTTGTCTGTCTGGAACCACAGCGTGGATGAGCGATCGGTTGTTCACAAGAAACGATCTTTCTTGACTCGGTTTCGTCCGTTGGATGGCGCAGATTCCGCACGTTTTCCTTCGCTGTTTTTCATTGGCAGCCACAATAGAAGAACAGAGAGTGTCACAAGCACACAACTACCGTTGAGGATCCACATAGACTCACACATAGACTCACGCACGAGCGGATACCGTAGCAAAGCTGATATGGTGCATGCCAGTGATACCACCAAACCGAAGCGTGTCTAGAGAGGGGGAGTGTGTATTCTTCCATCTTCCATGTTTCAAGCTCCCTTCTTTTCTTCCAAGATTCGCATCCAGTTTGTCGACTTGCAAGGATTTGTCGAGTGTATCATTAGTACAGGAAGCACCTTGTCTAAATCCGCACGAAGACTTTATGTGTCATTGTGGATCTCAGTCATTCACAGAGATACTACACAGTCAGAAAGAGAGCACATTCTCTCATGTGCAGGCTTTATGCGAACTGTTGCTGTTTTTCCCCATCAATCCGTTACGACTCGAATATAGGACCGAATGTCGTTTGGCACCTTCGGACAACAACACCTCATGCAGGAGTCATGCATGCAAGTCCATTGAAGCTCCTGCTGTGGGTGCTCTGCGTGCACACCGCCGCGCTCTATCTCTTCACGACAGGCTTCTTCCTCACGCGCTTCGAAGTGCCCGATATCAGCCAATGCGCCATTCTCCCGCACGATCCGCATGCAGAGACATCAACAGCGCATCTCCGACGCTCACACAGCGACGACAATGAAGAGCAAACCAGCGGGAAGGATGGCGGTTGCTGGATGCCGCAGCGCTACAAGCGCGTCGTCTTCGTCGTCGTCGACGCACTGCGCTACGATTTCGTTACAGCTACCCCTCCTCCTCCTGCTGCTGCTGCTGCTGCATCCCCCCCTTCGTTCTATCTCAACCATCTCCCGGTGTTCAGCGACGTGCTGGCGAACAACCCGAACAACTCGCTGTTGCTGAAATTCGTCGCCGATCCACCGACGATGACGATGCAGCGCCTCAAAGGGCTCACGACCGGCAGCTTGCCGACGTTCCTCGACATCAAGGACAACATGGCGAGCACGGAGATCATGGAGGACAACCTGATCAAGCAGATGAGCGAGCAGAAGCGCAAGATCGTGTTCATGGGGGACGACACATGGGACGGACTCTATGCAAAGCACTTTGCGCGGAAATACTCGTACGATTCGTTCAATGTGAAAGATCTCGACACGGTCGACAATGGGGTCATCCGGCATTTGTTTCCGGAGCTGCAGGAGAAAGACTGGGGGTTGCTCATCGCGCACTTCCTAGGTGTGGACCATGTCGGCCACACGCATGGTCCCAGTTCTCCGTTTATGACCAAGAAGCTGGACGAAATGAACGCTGTGATGCGTCGATTGCTCGAGGACATCCAGGATGATGAAGACACGCTGCTCGCTGTGATGGGCGACCACGGCATGTCGGCCGATGGCAACCACGGGGGTGCTTCCGACGACGAAACCGGTGCCGCGCTGTTTCTATACAGTAAAAAGCGTCTCACTGCTCATGCGACTGCGAGTGGCGCGGATGTGTGGCCGAGTGAAGTTCCGCAAGTAGATCTGGTGCCGACGCTGGCGTTGCTGAGTGGACTCCCGATCCCATTTGGTAACCTGGGGAGCATCATCCCTCAGTTGTTTTTCAACAGCGATCCAGAAAACGGTGAGCGAGTGGCGTCCTCCTATCAGACGCTGAACCATGCGCTGGGACTGAATGTGGACCAGGTGCGACGCTACTTGTTCCGATACTCGACTGCCTCGAAGCTTCCTGAGAGAGAATACGACACGCTTGAGAGGATCTATGAAGAGATCACGCGACTGAAGCGCCGTTTCCTTCAAGATCGAAGTGGTGCTGTGCCAGAAGAGGTTCAGATCAAGCTGGTGCATCTGCAGCAGGAGTTTTTGCGCGAGGCATTGTCCCTTGGACGATCGATCTGGACGCAATTTGATTTCTGCAACATGGGCTGGGGAACCTTCTTCCTCGTCTGGTCGCTGTGGCTGGTTGTTGCTGGTGCTCAGGAACACCAAAGTGCTCGAGCGGGTGAAGGGTACTTCCCTGGACTGTCCAGTGTCTGCGGCTTTCTCGTGGGCTTTTTCTTCCCTGCGCTAGATGCAATCGTCCCAATCCTCCCTGCATCCGCACTCTCGAGAGCGCTTGTGCTCGCCGCGTCGTTCGGATCAATGGATGTGACTTCTCGCTTCGAGATCAGCATGAAGAAAATCGATGTCGCTGACCTCATCATGAACCGAATCGATGTCTCGATGGTCGTAGCGTTTGTGATCGTGCTGCTGCATGCACTTGCGCTCTTGTCGAACAGCTACATCGTCAGTGAAGATAAAGTGATGACCTTTTTGTCCGTCACGGTGGGGTTCTTTCTGCTTTTCCACGCTCAAGGAAGACTTGCAAATCTGCAATTTGAAAAGAAAGTTGGTGTCAGCAGCTGCGTGGTGCTGATCGCGTCCACTCGTCTCGCCAGTGCGCTTGATCCCCCCAACATCATCCAGTCCGATGTATCGCTGTGGAGAACGTTTCTGCCGCTATCCGCGACACTGTTGCTCGCGTATTGCGCGACCGTATCATTGACGACCACAACCGCGTTGAAGTCGTCGTCACGTCGAGTGCGCTTTATGTTTGCCTCTGTGGGCACAAGTTGTGTGAGCTGCGGCGTGTACTGGACATTCTCTCCTGTCGAATCGACCTTGTGGAGACTGTGGCTCCCTCGATCCGTGTTTCTCACTGCGCTCTGCGGGATCGCGTTCCACATTCGCCGAGGGATCTTGCAGCTACTACGGAATGACTCGTCCCATCGAAAAGAGCAGCAGCTTCTGCGTCAAGTCGTCAGTCCCGAGTACGTGTTGATGATCTTCCAGGTGGTGCCAGCGTATATGCTCGTGCTTGGTCCCACCTCCCCACTCTCCGTGTTGTGTCTCGTGCTGCAATGCCTAAGCGCCATCAGCATCTCCAGTCTCTGCCAACGCACTAGACCGACGTCGTGGATTTTGCTCTGGAGCACGATCTGCTACCAGTCGTTCTTCTTCACGGGTCATCAGAACACGTTCACGAGTCTCCAGAATGCGGCCGGCTTTGTCGGTTTTGACAGCTTCCAGTTCTACTGGGCAGGTGCACTGCTGGGCTTCAACACGTTTGGGAGCTACCTGCTATGGCTGCTGTTTCTCCCCTTGATGCTCGTTCAATTGCGACCGCATACAGAAGTGGGGAAGGAAAAAGGTCGGAACCCTGCACCTAGAGCGCGTTTCTTCGTGGAGCATTCGCGATGGTGGCGAGCAGTGTTCACCGTCGTGCTGTACTTTGCACTCAACACGATCGTGTCGACGGTTTTTGTTGCGTTGCAGCGGCGGCATTTGATGGTGTGGGCGATTTTCGCGCCGAAATTCTTGTTTGATGCCATCGCATTGCTGATTTTGGAGCTCTTCCTTGTTCTCGTATCGCTCCAAGTGATCTCGTTGCCCACGATAGCACTCTAGCACTGCATATCTGCTCGTATTGGATCCAGCATCGTACACCTTTTCCTGAACACGTGAAATCTTCCATCTTATCACCTGATCACCGAACGAGAGGTTTCTTCTTTGTGTTTGTATTGATCGTTTAGGAATACAGAGGCTGCAAGGAAAAAGTGGCATGACCTGGCACGACTTCTGCTTTCGTGCCGAGGCGATGCGCCTGGATGAAAGCGCTCGATCCCGAACCTTCGAGCGAGATGAACGTGACTTCGCCACCGAAATACCGAGCAAAGAGGCGAGCGATGGGCAGTCCGTAGCCGCCGCCACTAAACTGCTGGCGGAAGCTATGGAACCCAGAGGACTCCCGAGGTGGGTACGGCGGACTCGTAGTGTAGTCGTAATGCCAGAGCTTGGACCAGTTACTTCGCGGCACGCCCCCTCCTTCGTCGGACACTTTGATCGTCACATCTACGCACCGCATACAGTGCCACACATTTTGGGTTATAAGACAATGCAGACCACGGCGAGGTCGGATAAGAACCAACGAAGCCACGCTATTACCTTCTTGACCCTGGCAGATCACAATCTGGATCGGAGGCAACTCGCCTGGTCTTCGGTACTTGCCCACATCCGGATAGATCGTCACTCCCTGAACATCCTCGGACTACGCCAACGCATTTGCGATACATCAAGGAGGTTAGTACGAGCAGTCCAAATATCACGTTTCGAGAAGATCTTGGAGCGCTGGGTGTTTCTTTACCGATGGAAGGACAAAGCCGAGACTCTTGCTATCCGGATTCATCACTTGCTTCAAGCGATTCATGGGACCAGGCTTTTTGGTCTGAAGCCCTCGGTGGTACTCTACAGTCGCTCGCATCGAGTTCTTCACGATCTCGAACACCATGTGGTGCAGATGCGATTCCACGTAGATAAACGGAGCCGGCGCGGTTGCCGCCGAGCGGATCTCGAACTCGGGTGCCTGACCGCAATACTTGATACAGAGTTTTGCCGCGCGTTCGCATGCATTTCTCACGGTTTCCTCGACATTCACGAGCTCCACGCGGCCGCCCGCTTTGTCAAGCGATTCGACATGCTGGCCGATGAGCATACGAATGCCGACACGCGAGAGGAAGAACGTATCCAAGCGGTGCTGGATGTCTTCCTGTACGCTCACGAGCTGGAGTGCGTTGCTGCCCAGGTCTGTCCGCTTGATCTCGTTCAGACCGCCGCAGATCAAGGGCACGAGATTCGTGCCGCGGTCCTTCGCTTTCTCGATCGCCTCTGTGAATGCTACATCTTCCTCCGCTGTCGAAGGCGGATCCATTTCCTTCAGGAGCTTTAACTCGTTGCAGTACACGCCAATCGCTTTCCGCACGGACGCCGTCTCGCTGAGTCCGATCGGCAGATCTGAAAGTTCCACAATCGCGCTACTCACAGGGAAACACAACCGCTCCGTGGTGAGCATCCATACCGTATTAGGAGCGTGCAAGCAGAGCATGCGGTCGTTACAAATACCGTGCGAAGCGGATCTGGAGCTCTTTGTGCAGGAAACTCGCCGATACGAGGCGCAATTTGTCCCCTGCGGCGGCAAACGACTTCATCTGCCGCAAGCTCAGCGGTGTCGGCTGGTTCTCTGCGAGTTCTTTGATGTCTTCCATCGGGATGCGCGCGCTTCTCCTGCGGTGAGAACACGACAGCGATAATGCGACTCGCGTTTTGGTGGTGAGGCGAAAGTCCAGAGGTCATGGAACACGTACCTGGCCGTCGCGAAGCGTCTGGAGCCATGGCAGCTGATGCACGTGAGTGTGCGGGGGATGTGGACGCGCATGAGTGCGTGGACGTCGATATGTGCATGCAAAAGTGCGGTCCTGATAAATGAGCAGAATGCGGCAAGAGACTGCTTTCTGAAGTGGCGATCTGCCAAACCAGCTTCGATGTGCGCTGTCTATGATTGGTAGCTCTTTAATAGCCGTTTAGTGCTCTATTTCGGAGGTACAGGCGTCACATGGCTCGACCGATCCTTTCGTTCCTCCTCTCTCTATGCACGAAACAAGCTCATCTGTGCGCAATACCCATTAGTCGAGGTTTGATGTTGGAACATTTGCTTGAAGCGTGCGATGTGGTGCGCCATTTTAGCCAATCAGTGCGCACAGAAAAGGACACTCTGCCTCCAATAGAGGCCCGTGTTTGCGCCACAAGAACTTTTCCATGAACTGAGTGAATGTTGACGTGAAAAACACAGGTGTATGTGCAATAAGCAAGTTCAATGACGCGCACCGGAAGAGCAGACACTGCAACGGCAGGACGAACCAATATGTATTGAAGACATCAACCTCGACCACCAAGCAATGCACAAAAGCAGAACAACTAGAGCCTGGCGATGCTCACTAGCAACCCTTCTTGCTCGTACCACAACTGCGTCGCGTAGTCGCCGATAGACGCGCCAATCGTCCCGTTCACTTTCATCAAAAGCCCGGAAGTCGCAGAGTGGAACAGCGCGGCGATCGCCTCGGGACTGAAAAAGCTATCGACGCTGGCGTGCATGCATTCCCCGACAGAACCGCGAGGGCAAATCGGCATCTTCTCTTCACAGCGAGCACCTTGACAGCACGAAAAGCAGCCGTTTGAATTTGCAGGCACGAATATCGGCGAAAACTTCGCAGGTGCGAAATGGGCAAGCGGTTCGGTGTAGTACTTGTCGCAAACCAAAGCTCCGTCGACTGCAGTCAGACAGACATCAATCGCGCAGCAGGATCCCTCAGTTAGCGTAGGTCGCAACCGTAGCAGCACAAGACACATAGAAAGAGCTCTCACCCACCTTTGCTTTGGTCTTCACAAGGGTAAAGCTGCAGATCAACCGCTGTCACCGTGATGCTCTCACTGAAGGGGTTCTGCAAGCGCAACGCAGTCGGGATTTGGCTCAAATGCAGGATCGAAGGCGTATACAGCACAGAAGACGTCACGAGTGTCGGGGTCTTTGGGAACAGCTCCGCGAGCGTTGGAAGATCTGACGGGATCGTTAGTGCTTTCAGCGCAGGTTGCAGGATGTCCAATGGCGAACTCTCGCTCGTTCCTTGGATCTCAATCTTTACATTCGCATCGCGCACATCAAACATGTTAGGCGTCAGTCAGCGTTGATGTGTAAAGCGGAGAGGAGTTGCTTTCCTACCTTCTGGGGTTTCCCACTGGTGAAATATCCGGATACGAAGTTGGAAAGAAACCGCCAAGCAACCTGGAGATCGGAGTCTGCGGGCTTGAATTCGAAGTTGCCGCTGAGAATCGTCTCTTCACCGCAGCATTTTAAGTCGAAGTTCTCGATTTGTGCAACACCCATTTGCGCGTTTTCAGAAAGCACATTGAAGTGCAGTGTCCCCAGTTTCGTTCGCACCACCGATGGATTGCGAATCGAGAACGTCATCTTTAAAACCATCGAAGAGCGTAACCCTCGCTCGATGTCGACGCCCAAGATCTTCACTGGAGGGTCTTTGAACGAATTCATCCCTGCAATCGACGGTGCTCCTTCAATCGGGATGTTCTGGAGAGGAAGCATCCCCATTCTTGTCTCGACGTATGGGAAAGCTCCTTGGTTTGCTTTAATGTCAGAGACCAGCCGCATCATGATGTTTCCGTCTTTCGTGAGAAGGTCGGTGATAAAGCCTGACATATCCGTCACTTGGTCGTCGCTGTTGAACTCAATTGGGTAGTACTTACTCATATTCAGTCGGAACGATCCGCCCTCGCTTTGGTTAAACTCACACACTTCTCTTGCAGAGATCAGGTCGCCGAGTGGAAGGAACTTATCATTCTCCATCGTCAGCGCAATCGACAAGTTTGTGATGTCAAGTGGGATTTGAATCGATGACGGCATCTTCACCTCAGCGGTTAAACTGGTTCGAACCAGCATTCGCGTATTTGTCGAGCGTGGCACTCCCAGCGGTTGGTTGACAGCTTCATCTTCTTTCAAAATGACATCGAGTTGGGTCATATTGATGCCAGTGATCAATTGGAAGCCGGGTGCCACGCCAGGAAACACAGTGTCAATCTTCATGCCGACAAGAGCCTTTTGCAGCCAAATGCAATCAGAATACTCGGACCCCGTGATGGTAACAAAAACGTTCGAAGGCTCTCCGCGAAGATACGTGGAGAAAAAATCTGCGATCGCACCACTCACACGTCCCCTGGAATCACGTTTAGGGAGCAGTTTCCCGTCCATCTGCAGCCGATTGTCTCCAGGCTGCAACGCCATTCTACCTCGCAGCGCACCAAGCGTCTCTCCAGTCTTTTCCACGCCAAGGTCCATATGAAGGGCTCCGATCGAAACAGCGAAAAGCGACGGGTTCCAAATCGAAATATCCGTTTTGATCGCTTCTCCGAGACTTGAGGCATCGCCTCCTCCTGGGAGAGCAAAATCGATAATGGATACATTATTGAAATCGCTCATTCCGACAAGCGCAGTGGTGACGTTGATAGGAAGACCGGACAGGTTCAAGACATCTGTCCATAGGAATGTCAAGAGTGTGAGTTCATATACCAGCGAGTGTAAAAACAACAACGAGAGAGAGCAACCACGTACTCAGTGCACCATGGGCGACAACGTCCAGCTGTCCCTCGAGCCGTAGAGCAACCGCATCTTTGACCACCGCGTCACGAACAAAATCGCCAAACGCCGCTCCCTGATCGCCGAAAAGCAGATCAGTGGAGCAATTCACCGATATGTTGCTCCGCTCGACGATTCGTCCACTCAGAATGTCAACCTTCAGCGCGGAAAGCTCGCCTAGAAGCACTTCGTCCAGATGTTTGCGCGCATAAAGCTTCACTTTCATGTGGACTTCACGAAGGGTCAAGGCAGAGTTTGGACCCAGTGGGCTTGTAGCTTCGACAGCAAGAGTAGTGTTCACTCCAAGATGGATGTTCGCCTTGCCTTTCTCGGGAGCAGCCAGCGCCATACTGTTGAAGAACATCTTCCCAATGAGCGGTTCTTTCTGAGGGGGTAGAACAGCGGGAATCGACAAGCTCTGCATGGCTTGGTTGTAGATGTCCACGGAGGTCGCTTGAGGATGGCACGAGACTACCGTCATTCCTGCTGGCGTGTTGCTTAAATACTTGGAGATCAGACCACTGATCGCGCCTTGATACGTTCCCAGCATTTCGCCTTCTAGCTCAAGCAGGTTGTATCCAAAAGCAGCATCTTTCAAGTCCTCGATGGAAGCGCAAGCTGGATGCGACGGGTCCGCACTACCGACGCTGATGCTGGCATCCTCCAACGTAGCTAGCTTTGCGACCAGCGTCTCGTTGCCAACGATAGGGTAATGCGCACGCAGGCACAGCTTGCCCACGGGGTGCATCGTCGTGATCGACGGATTGTAGAGACAGGTTCGGATCTTTGCGACCACTTGTGTCGCCGTCGATTTTGACATGTCGATCCCGGCGATGTGCATTTTCTTCATGCCGTCCAATCCTTTAAAGCTCAGCGTCTTGTTAAACGGGATCGCGTCCAGATCGAAACTAATGATCCCCCATAGTAAGCGAATGTGAATCCCCAACGCGCCGACGAGTGTGTACTGCACGTCCGGCTTCTGGATCATATCGTGGGCAAACGCGTCCCACGTCGTGCGATTCTCGATTCGCAGGGTCGAGTTGGGAAACACTATCGCATTTTCTCCGTGATGAATCTCCATCCCAGGAGCTGCAAGGGACCCAACGATGCGGTCCTCTCCTTTGTCATTGCTCGCATAGGAAAGCGTGAACTCCGTGGGATCAATCTGCACGGCGAACGCCGAGGGCGAGTCCAGCGAGAGCGTGATGTTGAGCGTCACGTTCGTCGCGCGCGGGTGGGTCAGCGCCATCTTCTTGATCCTCATTTGCGCATCTTTGATGGAGCTCGTCGCGATTTTGCGCACGGGGATCTTCGCGAGCGCATGGAGCACCACGAGCGCGACGAGCGCGAGCACGCCGAACAGGATCCAGCGGATGTACTTCTTCGACGCAGAGGTCGTCTGCCGTCTACTGCTATCCTCGCTAGTCGGCATCGCGTAGGGCAACAGCGGCTCGTGCGCGCCGTCTGCGTCGTCATGAAGCTCCTTCGCCATCGCCTTCGAGAGCATTTTCTCCTCTTTTCTCTCTTCGTTCGCTTGACTGAGTGATGAGAAAACTTCAACTGGAGAGACATCTGATGCGAAAGGAGAGGGTTGATATGCTATTGATCAGGTTATCCAGTGTCGAAGGTTTTCAGAAGAAGAATGTGGGTGGAATTCATTTAGACAGTTGTTCTTTTTTTCCAACAAAGGGGTACGTGGTTACGCTCTGTTGAAGATGTGAGAGAGATGATAACCGTTTATGTGTCGTTGCGAGTCAGCCATTGCTGCGATTGACGCGATGTGGGGGCAATGCGGTGCGGCTCGCAATGACGGCGAGCAGAGAGACGAGCGGCGGCGTCCCTGCAAGCACCGCTTTTCTCCCTATGACGCGGAACCTAAGAAGTGGCCGACGAGTATCGAAGCGTCGGTTCGCAAGGCGCTGCAGAGCGAGCACAACTGCAGCACATGCGAACGTCCGTGGCAAGCACCGATGATGCGAAGGCGGCGTTTGCTTGCTGCGAAAATGCGGCTCGCGACGCAGAGCGTTGGCAATATGGCGACGTATCTCGAGCAGCATGCCGCGTTCCGACGCACGCAGAGTGTGATTGCGCCACCAGAAGGCGAAAGTGTCGATGGACGGGAAGTCCAGGATGGAAATGGTGGTGATGACTACACCATTTGCTGTATCTGTCTGGAAAAGAATCAACCGAATGGCACAGACACACCTGTGGAGGCACTGCGCTGCGGCCACGTATTCCATCGCGACTGTATCAGTCAATGGATGAACCATCGGCGCTGTTGTCCTGTGGACCGACTTCCGCTGGAGAAATCGGCAAACGAAGACGCATGACAAAGAGCGGCGATCGCGATGACCACTGTACCGACTAAATCCGCACAATTCATTACAACACTACGATGCCGATGACTAATGCATATTTGGGTATTGCAAACGTAAAGCCGTCTTGGATCTTTCCATCTTCGAACCGTGTTGCGTATCCCGTTTCACTGCATGGTGATCGCCTGCACGATCGCCTCTTCTCTCGCGTCATTCCGGATCTCATCATGCAAACTCCACCCGCTTGACGGAACCATGATCTCGCGCACGCCATTGGAGGAGGTCATCACGCATTCGTACATATCCACCGACTCGGACGAGTCCACTTCGTTCTCTTCGATGTAAAACCCATCGTCCATTTTCTCGGGCAAAGGATGCGAAGTCATTCTCTTCGCCGACAACCCCACCCCATCCGCGCCATACACTGCAATCATTCTCTCGAACGTGACTTCACGAACATTGTAGCTGCTGCACAGCAAGCAGGAGTACAAAGTGAACGGATCCGCGGCACCAGATGAGAGCGGGGTTTCTGCCGCAAAATGGACAAGATACTCGCGGGTGGAATGGGATACCGCACCGCAGTTTGCACACACGCAAACAACTGGTTGGTTTCGCAGCTGCTGCTGCTGGTGGTGCAGATACCCGATCACACATGCCAGCACCCGTTCTAGTGTTGCGGTTGAGTCGATTTGGTAGGTGACATCGATCAACGAGTCGAGCGGGTTTCGCAACTTCAGCGTGACTATCTTTGCCCGACTGGAGTGGATCGACGACCCCACAGCAACCAGATCGGGGAGACAGCGATTGATACATATCGGCGTGTCCCGATCACTCGGACGGACAGTCTCAATGATCTCGTGGGTCTGTTACCACAAGGTTCCTCAGGAATAGCTCGTTTCACAGGTCAGAAGGAGACTTTGTCTGCTTACCTTCACGTCCAACGTGGCAGGGACACCGTCAATACCGAATGCGAGATCATACTCGCTTGCTTCCTCTGCATTCAGTAGCACTCTGACACTTAATTCACTCTCCTGCGAAAGCATGCCGCGTTCAGTGCATCTATAACAAAACATCTGCAGCACAAAAGCTGGCTCTTACCCGCCGCCTCCTTCTGAGTTGGTTGGCTGATCGCGTCTTCAGGAAATCCGTGCCAGCCACGACTGTGCCTTCAAGGAAAAGCGTCTCTTCCTCTTCAAAATCGCGCATAAAGTCGCTGGCTGTGTACTTTCGGCTCCGGTTGCGTTCTTTTCCACCCGAGCCGTCGCTGTCTTCATCTGACGTGTCTACATGATTGACACGCACGCGTTAAATCAGAAGGCGAAGGAACGAATGTGTGCAGTCGCAGCGCTGCCACCTTACCGGAAGTTTCCACTCGGGTATCGACTAGACCTTTGTCCGGAACAACCATAAAGTCGTGTTGGGACTTGAAAAAGTCGTCGACGGTACGAAGGAGGACTCCTCCATCTTCATCGTCTTCTTCATCAATGCGAAACGACGATTTCTCGACATCATCCGTCATGGAAAGCCGAGACGAGCTCCCGGCGCGACTAGACATCCCAGGCGAAGAAACAAACTGCTGTTGACGAAAGCGGGGCGACAGGACGGATGGAGCGCTGCGAATTTCCACAAGGTGGGGCGTCATGCTCTTCGTTGCTGCCAGCGAAGGGTAAGTCAAGACCAACTTTGCCTCGTTCCAGGCACCAGTGCTGTCATCTGCGGTCGCAGCGGTAGACAAACTGTGAATCAGTGGCTCCCCCCAGCTCGAAGCACTGTCATCCGGTCCATTCTGCAACCGTCGACTCTTTCGCATACTTCGCAGCTCTGGTGCGCTCCATTGCTGTCCGTCCAGCTCAACGCGTTCACTCAAATAAAACAACACTTCTCGACGGTAATCTGGTCTTCGCGCGATTGGATTATGCTGCAGCACCAGGCGACGCAGCTTTCGCAACCGCACGAGCAGCTCCACATCTGTCATCAGATAAAGTTGGTTGTGAGAGACGTCAAGGACTTCCAGTGACGTGAGCGTCTCGAGTCCTCGCAACGACCTGATTTTGTTTACCGAGAGATCCAATTCACGCAACCGCTGAAGCGACTGGATTGGCGGTACTTCCCAAAGCTTGTTGTGACAGAGGTTAAGCACTTCCAACGTCGGGGTCTCGAGTGGAACCTCGAGCGCCTGGATTTCATTCCATCCAAAGTCCAAATGCTTGATCGCACGGAGCTGGTTCACTGACTCGTCCACGGATGGAAGCGCACAGCAGTTGAGCTGGAGCGCCTCGAGGCATCTCCATGCGACGAGAGAAGCACTGTCGGCGGCGCTATCCGGCGCTAGAATCTGGCGCAGCGCATCCATCTCGGTCTGCTCAATGTGCAAGAATTGCAGCTGTCTCGCAAAGAAATGCACATGCTGCAGCGCGGTGATCTGCGTTTGCAGTACCTCGATCGAGCGCAGAGATGGGAAAACCTCCATCTCAATCGCAGTGCGCACGTCCGATTGCTGGTGCAGTCGCAGACATCTCACTTCGCGGAAAATGGTCGAGAGTTTGAGCACTTGGATGTGCGTGCTCATCTTGACCTTCATGTGCACCTGCGGCTGGATCGTCCACGCCTGGATGAGGTTCGTGTCGGCGTCTCGCTTCGGCTCCAGCGCTTCGTGCAGCCGGATCGCGACGTAGTTGATCTGCTTGGCGCGCAGCACGAGGAAGCTCTGGTCAAGGAACTCCATGCGCTGCTGCAGGGTTTCCTCGAGCTTTTTCAGAAACTGCTCTTCGTCGCCGTCGTCGTCGACGTCGATCTCGATGTCCTCGGAGCGCATCTGCTCCCACCGCTGCTGCTGCTGCACGCGCCGAGTGCGCTCGCTGTTGCGCATCGTCGGCGAGAACAGCGCCGTCGTCACTTCAAGGCGCTCCATTCGCAGACTCGCCAATACTGGACTGCAACATGCGGTGTGTCACGTATGACACAAGAGAGGTTTTGTTCTCTTGTGTCCCTTGTCTCTCCTCGCAAACTCGGGACCGTGAAAAAAACCAACCCACTTGCGCTCCGATTCGGGACCGCTCGCTCCTTCAACTTTCCGCATGTGTATCCTTCACGGACACCTACGCATACCCTCCCCTCTATAATGTAATGCATTGCGCAGTTGTCACTCTGTGCTTCCACTTTTTTATGTTTGCATGGGTCCTCTATTGTGGTAGAAGGAGCTAGATCGCACGAGTTGCAGCGTGGCGCTATCGACAGGGGTTGGTGCAGCTCGAAAGAAAGAGAAAAGAATCCGGGACGCGTCCCTTGTTTCGCGAGAGAACTTCGGGACACGAGATGTCTTCCTCCCCCTTTTCGACGAAGAAGCGGCGAGCGGCGGAAGCATTAGCAGCAGTATCGGATCCAGCAGCACTCGCGCGTGGAAGAAGAACAAGGTCTCTTTGGACGAGGCGTGCGTGCGTGTGTGTATCTATCTCTAGTCTGTGGGCGAGCGCAGCGCAGAGCAAGCAGCAGCAGCAGCAGCAGTAGGAGGAGCACGACGACAAGCGACGACCACGAGAGCGACGCGACTGGAGGAGAAAAAGTATCCACCATCACGCGCCAACGTGGAGCCGACCAGGAAAGGGAAAACAAGAACAGCAGCAGCAGCAGCAGCGAAGAGCGTAATTGCCGAAGTAGCAGCGACGACGACGACGCGCGAGACGTGACGCCGATCGCCAGCACTCGTCAATCGCGCTCAGATCCTCGGAGAAGCATTCCCCAACACGCCAGTGCCAGTTGTACTGCTCCCCCCACCAGTCCTACGACGAAGAAGCCACGAGACAATAGCAGTGTGGATACAGGTGTGACGACAACGGAGACTACGAGTCCAACCAAGCCAACGAGTCCCACCACCAATTTTTGTCACGTCACGGAGAAGAAGCTGCATCTCCGTTCCATGGAAAGATCGTCGGTCGAGAAAAAAGAAAACCAGAAGCGGCGCAAGAAATCACAGGAAGACACTTCTCACGGTGCGTGTATGTGTATGTGTATGTGTGTTCCATTCCCAGACATGACCTCACTCAATGTTACTCGATGCAGACGACGACGAGATGGAAGAAGAAGAGCTCGAGCTGTTTCATATCGTACAAGAGGATTTGCGCGTGAAATCCACGGTCGGATGGCAAAATGCGGTCAAATCGCTCAACTCGGCATTGAACCACATTGACCGACCAGAGAGCCAGCTTTTCTTGGAGTATGCGTTCTCAAAAATCATCAGCATTATGCTTGACCAGCAGTAAGTGTCTTCGTCTTGTACTGCGCCAGCTGACCCGACGGAGCTAACTCACTCATGGCTTTATTTGCGCCGCACCCATCGTAGCTCTAGCAAGATCGGCTCGTTTGAGAAGTCGTGCGTGACGCAATGTCTATCCGTTGCGGTGCCCTTGATCGTCACACAGCTAAAGGCTGGCAAGTACCACCAAGCGCTTCCGATCCTCGTCATGGTGTTCAGCAAGAAAAAGACGTTTTATAAGGACTTGCGCACATCCGCGATGATCGGCAGTTATTGGAACAAAGTGCCAGGTGCGCCGGAAGTGCGCGCGCAGTGCATTGCGGCTTTCTGTGAGCTGCAAGGGTTCAGTCTGCTGCTGAGTACGCTGGAGCAAGTGATGGTCAGCAGCAAAGAAGATGAAGGTTTAGAGGCGGTGATGGACAGTGAAGATATCCGAATTGTGTTGCAGGCGCTGCTCGAGTTCCGCACGTCCATCCCCGATACGGTTTGTACAAACATCTGTGTGTTAATTATGACGTATTTCACGAAAATCTCGGACTCGGTGCTCAAGAAAGAGTCGAGCGATGCAGTCGGCGCTGTCCTTGCGATCATTCGGCGCCTTGTCGACTCGGGTGTTGTCTCTGCAGTGGCCATCAACAAATTATGGCTAGAAATCACCCAGCGCTACGTGGAATCCACTTCGCTGCCTTTGCGTCTGTTTGGTCTGGAGCAAATCAACCTGATTGTCAACTGCGCGCGTGCGTCGCGGTCGTTCCCTCCGCGCTACATTGTCCGGAATGCCGGAACCTCGATGTTAAATGGTGTGTACACTCTGAAGCCGGACTCAACAACAGCCACGTACGTTCATCAGCGGGAAGGAACGGACCAGGTGTTTACGCTGTTTTGCTGCACGATGAAAAGCGGCTCCAAATGGTGGTTTATTTCGGAGGCAGACAAGATGCAGCCTGGCTCGGACCAAGATATCGATTATTACCAGCACCAGTCCCAATACGAAGAATACTTGCCTCCGACTCATAACTGGGTGCCTACTGGTAAAGGCGTCGCTCCCGCGCCGGAGCTGATCCCCGAGAGTGTCCTTGAGAATGGGGCAGAGGATCAAACTCGCATGGATTACATCTTGAGCTCGTGGGTGTTTGAGAAGAAAGTCGTCGAGGAGATTTTTGGAGATCGCATTCATCGAGAAGTGGTGTCGCGGAGCGCGTTGCTGGTGAAGTTTTTAGCCGAGACGAACAAACTGACTGCGCGCTACTTGGACGTGATCTGGCAGTCGTGCATCCAAAAAGACCAAACGCTAGTGGATGAGATCCACAACCTTTTGATCTCTACGGTGCCGTATCTCTCGAACGAGCTGTTGCTGCACCTTGTGGAAAGTATCCACGAATCACTGCGAGGAAACCTGCGCCGGAACGAGCAGTTCCCGGAGCTCATCTCATTCCTGCAGCGGTTAGCGACGAACTCGCCGAGCTTCCTGATGGATCGGAATTCTGACGTGACCACTGCGATCCTTCAATTGCTTTGGTCGATCCAGATGCACTGCAGCATCGCAAACATCCGTCTAAGTCGAAGTCTGCGAGATTTCTTCCAAGAAGGGTTGCGGAGCGAGTTTGGGGAGCCTTTGCGTAAGTTTTTCTTGAGCGAGTGCATCGAAGGGATCAAGCGATCGTGTTTTTTGTCCAGTGGATCGGCATCGGACGCTGTCGTATCGAACGAAAGTGCCGACCGAGACACGGTAGCATCGAAGTCGCTGGAGCTGCTCAAATTCCTGATCGACTCGTACCGAATTGATCAGGCACTTATTGTGGAATCGTTGGATGCTGAGCATGGGTTAGTGTCGCTGCTCTTCGACGAGGTTGCGGCCTTTGTATCGCGGTGCGCCGACAAACAATCCTCGAGCTACCGCACTTCTATCGGGCATCGACTTGAGCTGATCCATTACGTCCATGTCAAATCTCCGAAGTTGGAGCTCACTATTCCACAGATCGACCGTCTGTGGAACGTCCTGTCCTCCTCTCCGGCAGAGAGAGAGTTTTGCTTAATCTTCTTTAACCAGACCAGCGTACGCGGGCAGCAGCAGGGACAGCACCAGTCTATTGGGAGTGGAGGGACAGGCTCGTCGATAGGAACAATATCTTCCGCATTCAACATTGAGGTTTGCCTCTACATCTTCAACGAGTTGCTGTGTCGGCAGACCGACTTCAAGACGCTGGGCTGTTTGGGCTACAAGTGCTTCAACACGTATTTCCTCGGCTTGAATGCGCACCAAAAGATGCAGCGCGGCGTGCTGTCTTCAAGCTCGGAGAATGCGCTCAATGTGCTCGGGATCGATGCCCTGTGGCGCATTGCATTTGAAGCACCCATCGATGTTTCTGAGCTTGCAACGAAAGAACTGCTTCGGGTATACGAGCGCTTTTCGGAAGAGCTGGGTGGTAACGATGACTTTGCCGCCGCGAGCGTGAAAGATTTCCTGCAGCGTGTTTTCCAGAAGCTTGCTGAAATCGCGGACCGTTCGCCAGGATCGCTCAAGCTGGTTCAGCAATGCTCTAATCTGTTGAGCGGTCTCGCTACGAACCCCCGCAAGAAGCAACCGTTCACTGCTCATGGCATGGCTGGTCGTGGCGCTTATTTCAATGTCAAGGTTGTCGTCCAACGGATTCCCACGTCCTCGTCATCTGGCAGCGCAGGTATGAGTGGTTCAAGCGTGTCTCCTGGAGGAAACCAAGAGAATGCGATTCGAACCACGCAAGCTACCGTTTACGCGAACCAGACGTTGTGGCAGTTTCGAAAGCAACTTGAGAAAGTGGTGGGTCATCCGTTGCAGCAGACGAAGATTCTCTCCGGAGGGGCTGCGATCTCAGGCGATCAGAAAACACTTGCGGAGTTGAACATCAATGAGACGACGGAGATGCGCGTGCTGTTGTTCAACGCGGTTGTTACTTCGTACGATCAAGATCAACTGATGTCATCTGGCGGTGATGCTGTGGCAGCACACCATCCAGGATCCATCATATCCCGTGACGGTTCATATTTCGAGATCCTTTTCCGAGTGTTGGATATCGTGGCGGGACATTCCGTCCACAAATTGCTTTGGGAGTTTTTGAAGAAGATACCTACGGCTGCTGAATTGTTGGACCAGGTTTCGAACATTGGCATTCAGGAGAACTGGGACGACGACGTCAGCATGGGTTCCCCAGCTAGCGATACGAACGGAGCCGCGAATGGGACAACGGAGGAGTGGTCGTCGCTCCTAAAAACCGAGTCGCAGCATAAAGCAGTATACACTCTTCAGATTATGGACGCGCTGCTTCTCCCGGCAGACAGCAACAAAATCGCATTTGCGCGATCGTATCTTCGACGCTTCATACATGGCGGAGGCTTCCACGAGGTGCTGTCATATTTCGTCAAGGCGGATTTCCACGCTAGCTCCTTTAATGAAGGGGCTGCTGTTGCGCTTCGCATTCTCAAGTTTTGCCTATTTGATTCTGGCCACAGCGATTTGTACTTTTCGTTTGCTGGATCCACTGAGGTCGATGAACGCGACTATGCTGTTATCTCGCCTCACGTAGATGGCGAAGCAACAAAGTCAAAAATCGTCATTGCGCAAGCTAGTTACGATAACCTCGTCCAGAAGATTGCGGAGCTCGTGGTGTCGGAGTACCGGAGATCCGAAGGCAACGCAGACCCGAAAGCCACGCCTCGTATCCTCATTGATGCGATCAAAACGGTCGAATCGATCGTGTCCATCGCCAACGATGCTGCGGACAAGTACATGAGCACCGTCGAGTTGCAACATCTGATCGCACCAATTCTCATGAAGAGCGATTGCGATCAAGTCCGTGAGCAGTGGCTCTCTACTCTCCAGGCTGTTTGCAAAGCGTCTACAAGTGCGGCCACTTTAGTCTTCGAGAGAGTGATCGAATCCGTCGATCGCATCGAGCTGGTGGTAGTATCGTGCGACCAGTATTCTCGCCTGCTGCGCTTCTTGGCTCAAGTGGAGGGTTCATCGCTGCTTTGCAAAGCGCTGGCGCAGACCGTTATCGACAAGCTCCGCGCTGGGTTCTCGAATAAGTTTTTGGCGTCCAATGAGCGATCAGTGGAGGTTCTCATTGGTTTTTTGGAGTTTTTGCGAGACGTGCTGATTTACAATGTGGATGGACGAGACGAGATCGCCCGCGGAGTTGTGGAGGTTGTATATGAAGAGTGTTTGTTTACGCTTCCTTCAGTGGACCGCAAAGGATGTCCGCTTTGTGTGTCCCTGGAGACTCGGCGACCTGCCTTCAAATTGTTGGCGACTGCCATATCGTCCAATGCTGAGATCTTGCACGACCTGCAGACGCGGCTTAGTCGCCTTTTCACGAAAAGCGACACGCTTCCGTTTAAGTGGGGACAAGAAAGCAACGTGGAGACGCGCGGTATTGGTGAGCACGTTGGGCTGAAGAACCAGGGCTGTTCCTGTTACATGAACTCCTTCCTGCAGCAGCTGTTTATGCAGCCGACGCTCCGGCAAGGCTTGATGGCAGCAAAAGTTACGCCTCGACCCCAACCGAAAGAGCCAACGAAAGCCGAGGTTGAGAAGCAACCTGAGCGACTTATCGGATGCCGAGTGGCTGTTGAATGTGTCGGCGGACGGGTATACGAAGCGAATGTTGTTGGCTATGACGACTTGAGTGGGCGGCATACTTTACGGTATGACGACGGTGGCGAAGCTAGCTTTGTCCTTGCAGAGGGACGGCAAGGAAATGAAAATGGGCGATTCGTCATTCTGCAAAGCGAGTTAACTGGCACCGAAGCCACGCTGGAAGTGCTGCGACAAGTGCAGCGCACGTTTAGCTACCTTCGCGACAGCGAGATGCGGTATTTCAACCCGAAAGCGCTTGTGGATTCATGCAAGTGCTTGAACCTCGAGTTTTCTGTTTACCAGCAAAACGACGCGAGCGAGTTTTGCGACAAGCTCCTCGATCGTTTAGAGACAGGTTTGAAAAGCACGCCAGAAGGACCGAGGTGCTTACAAACGGCTCTCAGTGGCAAACTGATATCGCAGAAGCTCCCAAAAGACTGCGGGCATCGGTATGAGCGCGAAGAACCGTTTATCCGCTTGGAGTTACAGATCCGAGGGAAGGAAAGTATCGAGGAGTCACTAGCGGGCTTTGTGGAGGGGGAGATCATGGATGGGGACAACAAAGTGGAGTGTGAGTTGTGTGCTACAAAGAAAGCCGCAGTCAGAAGAACGTGCTTTGGGGTGCTGCCGAACTTTCTCATCTTGCACTTGAAGCGCTTTGATTTGGACTATACGACGTTTGAGACGGTGAAGCTGAACAATCGGTGCTCATTCCCGATGAATCTAAACATGAAGCCGTACACGAAAGCTGGGATTGAAGAGCTCGAGGCGTCTTCCGGAAGCCAAGACGACAGCGTCACCGACGAAGATGTTGCTTCCGAAGAGGGATCTACCGCTTCGGATGACTTTATGGGTGAGGTCGACGGGAAAGAGACGACTGTAGCACCCCCAGCGTCGCCTAGCAGCAACAAGCAACCTCCAGCGCGTGCTAGCGATGGCGCTGAGAAAGAGAGCAAGCTGGATCCAAATTTTGAATACCGATTGAAAGGTATCCTTGTGCACTCCGGGGTGGCTCAGGGTGGACACTACTACTCCTTTATTTACGACCATGTATCGGAGAAATGGTTCAAATTTGACGATGAAGACGTATCTCCATTCGACCCTGCGAATATTGAAGCCGAGTGCTTTGGAGGAGTCCAGCGCCGATCGTGGCATGGATCGAGCAATGCGATGGAGATGGAGGTATTTAGTAACGCGTTGATGCTTTTCTACGAAAAAGTTGTCCCTGTGGCGAACACGGACGGCGACGAGGACTCGGAAACGATGGACGACCCCGACGAGGAAGTCCGGTGCGAATATGAAGCAGAGGTTTGGAAGTCGAACGAGGTCTTTTTGCAGAACTCGTACCTTTTCGACGTTGAGTTTCACGAGTTCTTGCGCGAAATGGTGCAGTCCAAGTACATCAAGGACTCACTAGCGGATCCACTGGGTCCGTTGCCACCAGCTGGCGTGGCATTCCCTTCGCCAGCAGCTCCAGCAGCTCTCATCGAGAGTCGATCCGATGAAACCATCCAGACAACCCTTACCGATGTCGGTGTGGAGTTTGTGTTGAGCGTGCTTCTTCATTCCCGAGAGAAACACGGAATCGCGCGATGGATCACAGTGCTTGCGGTCAAGTTTACAAAGTACAAGCAGATCTGTGTTCGGTTTTTCGACGCGCTCTCGTCGTCGAAGAAGACGCAATGGCTCCGTGGATTAGTGTTTGAGTGTCCCGACTCAATTGCGCGGCAATCGTTTGTGCATTTGGTGTCGCGAGCGTTAACAGCATACGACTCGCACCTGAGAAGCAGCAAAGACAATAGCGATGTGGTTGTGATGCGACGGTTTGTGGAGACAATTGCAGAGTTCTTGGACCAGACGTCCGTCACGCAGCAATCCCACTTGGAAGAGTGTTTCATGCTGATCCGCAACTGTGCGGAGATCAGTGCGACTGCTCGTGAATCGCTGCAGGGAATCGATATGGTTGCTCGCTTGGTCAATTTCTTCTTGAGCGATCGCGCACCGAGTGCGATCAAAGAAGCGTTTCCTTCGTCCCATCTACCTCCTGCCGCGAATCGCTATGCGTCGCCCGATTACCAATACCTGCTGGAAGCGATCATCGCGATTCTTGGTCTCCCTCGACGCACCACCGAGCCGCTCTTGGCCGAAAGTAATCCCCAGTACCCTCATCGTGTGACTTTGTCTGAAAAGGCTGAAGAAGCGCTGACGGAGGTATTTGAAGATTTCCAAGTTGATGGCAGCATGGGGGTTGAAGAGTTGACGAAGTACCTTCGTAATTCGGTGAACAGTTCTGGAAACGCCATTACCGGCGAACAAACTGCGCGTTCCATCGCATCCAAATATGGAAACAGTGACACTCCGCAGCGCGTGGAGCTGGATGGCTTCTTGGCGTACTACACAGACATTGCGGCAACGTCGACGAAGAATGTCCTTCAGGATCTGCGAGCGTTTGGGTTTGGCGAAGACCTCAAGCGCCAGTCGCGCAGTTTACCTCTCGCATCGACCGTTTTAAGCGGACTCAGTCCATTGAGTCGCGACGCTCTTCTGAATGACGTCTTCTTGGATTCTGCTCTTGAAGAGGATGCGGAGACGGTGGGGGATCTGCTGCTTCGTATCAGTGTTGGCGATCGCGTCACGTCAGCGATGTTGCTGCGCTCGCTTCTGCACTGCATGAACAGCACTGAGACTGGGTGGAAGGGACAGCCAGTTGTGGAAGTGTGCACACAGGTGCTGCAGAACCTCTTGTCGTACGAGTTCGACTATCAGCAGGAGCTGATTGAAATGGCTCTCGTGAATCCGGAGTTTGGTTTGATCACAACGGCGGAAACCCGCGAAAAGATCCGACAGCGGTACGTCAATAACAACCACGTGCCGCTGTTTGTGTATCGCCAGATCGCGATCGTCTTAGAGTTGCAGACGAAAATCCCGCAAGTGAAAGCATGGCTGGACGCGCATCGGCGCGAATGGGAATGGATGTACGAGTGGCTTCGTGTCGAGTCGCTTAAGCCAAGTCTCGGTGGTCGCCTCGCAGTGCTATTCCGTGAGCCAGCAAAGCTGGAAACGCTGCATCGCTTGGGGGAGGTGTTGAGCATCCCGTACCGAGAAGAAGAGCGAAGCTACATCGTCGAAGGCGCAGGCTTTGAAAATGTGAACGGTATTTACAAGAGCACACCGCACACCCATGATAACTGTCCAACGTATGCGTGCGTGAAAGACGATATCGAGTACACGCTGTTCCGTTGCTGCATGCCGAGCAAAGCGCGCCGCTGGTACATTACGTACTCGCCCAACAAGAATCTGCTGGGAACGATGTCGGACGAAGACTACTATTTCGTGCAGTGCCACATTGACATGGAATCTCCGCCGGAAGACGGCTGGAAAGTGTGGTCCAAGAACGAGAAGGCTGTTGCGCCTACGCCAACTGTGCGGTTGTACCACTCGACGGTGGGTGGAGCCGTAGGTGCACTCGCCAGTGGGGACGATGACTTTGGCGACGCGGACGACGGGGATGTGGATTCTGCGGATGTGGACGCCGATGCAGATGCTGACACTGTGGAGTACGATGACAGTGAAGACGAAATCCGTGTCAGCAACGAGCGGTTCCAGGCGGTTCACTTGGACAATCAAGAGGATGGCAGCAGCGGCGCCGACGACTTCATGTAGTCCATTGAACGCGGTTGCCTCGTCACTCGCTTTTTTCGATTCTTTCTCTCTCTCTGTTTTTGCTGGTGGATGCGAGCGAAAGAGAGAGAGAGAAGGAAGACGAAGAAGAAGTATTTAAATGTAATGGTGAGTCCTCCTATTGTACTAAAATATATGTGGACGATGTGATCGAAAACGAGAGAGAGAGAACGTGGTCCCGATGCAACCGACCGAAGTTGACCGCATGCATGCATGCAAGCAAGGACGCAACAAACTACAAAACAGCAACAAAAAGCAGGAAGAGAAGCGTGCAGGATACGGGGAAGGAGCTTTCGAAGAAGGACTTGAAGGTGTCGTTTGTGCAGAATGGGAGGCGTAAGAGTAGAGGAAGAGAGGAGTTTGCTGTCTATGAATGGGATGAATATATGGATGGATATATATATACGGAGATCGAAAACACCATGTTGCTCAAAAACGGGAGTGTAGCCATGATGAAGGAAAGGAGCGAGTTTCTTGTCTGTCTGAACCTTTGCCCTGATTGGCTGGAAAAGGAATCATGGACGCTTCTCGATTGGCGGGAGAACAGACACAGCGGCAAATGGCATGACGGCGCGAACAAAAACTCAAGTGATCGAGAAATTAACTGTGTGTGGGACGCCAACGCTTTTGCTCGCTGTAGCCTTGCGCGGAGGAGGATGCGACGTCTTGGTGCCTTTCTTTTACACCGCTCTTGGCATCATTACGCTTGTGAAGCGTTTGGTAGAGACGCTTGGAAAAAGGGGAGAGTTTGGTCCAACGCGATGCTTCCGTCCACGCTCCACCTGGTTGGGCTCCATTTTTGAATGGTAAAGACGTGCGCTGTTGTATCATCCACGCTGTCGCTGGATGCGTGCAACCGATGCTGTGCGTAGGAGTCGAGCGCTATGAAACTGTGAGTCATCGTCGTCTATTGATACCTTTTTGCAGTCAAAAAGAGGAGATTCAACTGACTGGGAAGCTCGTGGTATTCATAGCGCTTGCTTTGGACCTCAGCATGAGCGCTTGGGATTGAGCAGATCCGTTATTTGGTGTTCTGTGTTCTGGGACTCGGGAGGAAACCATATGGCGGTGCGAAAGTCTCTGCTGACTAGATCCAAGAAAGGCAGGAAGCCAGACACAGGGTGGACCGACGCGCTTGGGATCTTCGCGGTCCCTTTTTGAAGCTCTCGGTTCTCCAAAAGCTGCTGTCTCTGTCTCTCTTTCTCTAGGAGATCTGTGGTGCTGCTCTCTACTGGTGCGCTGGACTTCTTTCCCCTCCTCAAGCTCCTGCGTCACAAAGGCATGAACGTGAAGTGAAGGACGTTGTAACAGAACACTTTACACCCACTGTACATGGCTCAGTCGGCGAACTAGCAGAGAAGAAAAAGAGAGCTCGAAGAAGAAGAAGGAGAAGAGGGAAAGCCACGACGCGACAGCGACGACAAGCGCACGAAACCAGATCCAGTCCGGCGAAAACAGCCAGCACCCAAGAACAAGATCTGCCGAGCGGAAAGCCTAAGACTGCCGCGAGGTAGTCGCTCCGCCGTTTCTTTCGAGACGTTTGCTCGTTTAGTTTCCTTTGGTTGTTCGCTCGCTCGCTGCTGCCTCATCTGCATTCGTGAATTCGACGCTCGACCCTCAGGTACTCTCCGAATCCGAATCGAAATCCCCAGTGCGTCACGGCGTCTGTCTTCCTCCTCCTCCTCTTTGTCCTCGTCTGCACGCTGCACACATTGATCATGGCTACGGAACTGGAAATGCCTCCTGCACCTCCATCGCGTGCTCGCGGCCGCAGCGCCTGGAGTCGCTGTGACGAAGCAGTGGCTCGCATCGCCCCCACGTCCACGACGACCTGCCAAGTGTGCTCGTCATCGATCGAGCAGGGCGAATGGCAATTGGGCGTCATGTTCATCCACGTCGAAGGATTCATGCTGATGGAATGGTACCACCTTCAGTGCTCGTTCTGCATCCCAGGCGGCGGACTCCAAGATGTCCTAGAAACGGTGCAGAGCGAGATGACGCCGACCCAGAAGCAGCAATTCCAAGCGGTCTATGAGAAGCTCATCACCAGCGGTGGCGTCGAACCTGCTGCTGCTGCTGTTTCCATGGCGTCCCCGACAATGGTATCGTGACGCGATTCTGCTTTGCTGCCATGCATTGCGCGTTTTGGTTGTTTCCACCTTGGTGTACGAAGGTCGATGTTTGTTGTGAGTAAAATTGTTTGGTTTCGCCACGGTCGTGGCAGAAGAGATAGAGACTGAAGAAACAAGTGAGTGCGAGTGTGGGTCGCGGATGAGAATCACCACCGTCCATTAGTTTCCAAGGAAAAAAAGCTGGTTCATATATATAATAGTATCAAACCTTCCATCCCTCCCGCCCTCACCTGCGACGCATCTCGGACCTCTTGGATCCCAGAGATCACTCAGTCCTCTTTCTCTGCAGACATCGTCTTGAGCGACCACTTGTCCCGCTTGATGTCCAAGTGCAGAGGCGCCCAATGCAGCTTATCAGGGAGCACCTGGGGTCCTTTCTTCGTGACTTTGCTCAGCTGCTCGTCGATCATTTGCTCGGGGACCACGTACACGTACTGTCCGTTGAAGTACTTGATCATGTTGAGATGCTGTAGCGTCGCGATGATGTCCTCGTTCTTGATGGACGTCATCTACACAGGACGCAGTTGTGGCAACAAGATGTCAGAAGTTTCCACCGCATCCGCAATGGAGAGCTAGTCGCTGCTTACCCTCGTGAGTTCCATGATCGAGACTTCTTTCTCCGGGTAGTCCTTGAGGATGCGCAGCAGCTCTTTTGTCCAGTAGCTCCGGTAACTCACAAGTCCAAGATCCGAGAGTGGTTTCTCGGGCGAACCCACTTTTTCTTCTTTCTTGCTGAGCTCATAGGAGAACTGGATGATGAAATTGCCGTACCCCTTCCGCTGGTGGCAGGGGAACGTGAGGATACACGCTAAATTGTACCCGAGCTCCGAGTACTTCTCCTTGGAGTAGTACCCAACAGGGTGGAACCCACGACTGTCCACTTCACAGACGATGTAGAACAGGAACGGATCGACGTCGTAGTACAGCGTCTTGTGATCTAAGAAGAGTCTTCACGGGACACATATTTACATCAATACGTTTGTGGGATGCAGCAATACGAAACACAAGAAATGCGACTCACTTGGCAAAGTAGCAGAGATTCTGGCAGTAAATCTTGGACACCGCACCGTCGACTTCAAACACACTCAGGTTCTCATGGCGGTAGATTTCGTTCCCGGGTGGATGCTACAAGGCAAGATAGGAAAGAGTGTGAGCGCCAGACCCAGGAGACAACTACTCCCAAACGAGTCCAAGAAATAACCCAGCATTTGTACCCGAGCACACGATTTCTGCTGTTGGTGCAGTGCCAGTTCGCGCTTGTGGCAGAAAAACGCCATGCAAAATTCGCAAAAGTAAAGCTGCACACGCACCATGCACACAGGAGAAGTCCAAAAGGATCAGTCAGAGTCTGGACGAGACCACTTAACGTACACACAGCAGCACAACGCACACAATCGATATGCCCATCAGGGAAAAACTCTTTCGGGAACGGCGAGAAATACCACGCAGCCATACGGTAGCGACCAATCTCCACAAACCGGACATTCTACGGTCATGCACACACAGCAGAAACAGCAAGACAACGTCAGTCAGAACAAGGACCGCTCCACTAGGTAGCGTCTGCTGGATGCCAACGCTGCAGCACGCACTTTGACTTTCGTGACTTCCTCGTGCTCCCGGATACTGGCGGCGTCCATGCCTTCGTGCTCGTCGTGCTCATCCGGCGGAGCGAACTCATGGTCGTCCGTGGGTGCCTTGCGCTTTTGCGCACGCGTGCTGCGAGGTGCCCTATCGCCAGTACCAGCAGTATCTTCCGCTGCGCCGCCAGCTGCGGAGTCATTGGCGTTGCTGTTATTGTTGCTCGTGGTATTCTTCGCCGTCGCGCGGCGCTGCTTTTCCTTCTCCTTGGCGTCTTTCTCCTGCAGGTTCTTCATTTCTGCATGGTGTTTTTACGCACACGACGAAGCCCGACAAGAGCACGCTGCCTCAGTGTATAGTCCCAATCGAAGCGACGTATGCATGCAAACGCACCTTCATCTGTTCCCTGGCGCACGATTTCGTGCTCATTGATCCATTCGTCCATACGACGGTTGAACTAAAGGCGACCCGCACAACAACCAAACAGTAAGACCTCCACCACATGCATATACGACCGCGCGCTGCTTTAGTCGCAGCGGTCGCAGCTACGCACCTCGTGCCAGTGCACGTAGTACTTGAACTTTTCCTTCGTGATCGCCTCTAATGCACACACACACACACATCATTAGTATAAACTCCTCCCCTCATTGTCTTCCTCGCTGTGTGATGCTGTGGAGACTCACTGCGATCGATGACGACGCACGTGCGCTCGACCTGGCCCATCCACCGCGCCACGAGCGTCGCGCCTACGGGGAACCCCGCACCGGCGTCCACAGCAGCAGCAGCGTCGCTCGCCTGCGCGGCGACATCGTCGGTCTTCTTGGCTCCACCGCCCATTTTTTCCGATTGCATCGCTTTTGAAGGAAAACAAAAATGCAAGGAACACATGTTGTCGATGCAGAGCATATCCATTTATACAGGTTTGAGTCCTTGAAAAGTGCTGTGATGAGCATGCATCCAAAAAGAAAGCACATCACTGCGGATATATCAAATACTGGAGAGTAAGCAGTTGCACAGCATCTCGTCAACGAGAGGAGGAGCTGGAGTGGTGCGAGAATCAAAAAAGAGCTTCAGGAAACAGGAATGGAGGAGCAGATATTGGTGGGACAAAGTAAACTTCTCTATTGGAAGGGGAGGCTTTGTGGTGTCTTTGACAGGACGAGCACCACAGCTTTTAGAGAACGCTTAATTGAGCCTAATCCGAAACAACGATACATCCATGGATGACGCACCAAGTCAGACGTACCTCACTGCATCTGCACGAGTGGCGTGGTTTCCCCCGCGAGACTCGAGCGGCTTCCACTGCGACGACGCTTCACGGACCACACCACCACCGCTGGCGCAGCGAACA